>JAQGAI010003199.1:0-11092 GCA_034696905.1 Lepidocyrtus violaceus
CACCTCACTTCACTCGAGGCACTTGCTGAGATGATCATCATCATGATGACACGAGGATGAAGTACACTTTCTTTCCCATTCATAAACTTGAAAAGTTCGTAACATTCAAAGTATAAAAATCCTCCGTTTACCATCCTATTTTTTACTATCTTGCTACAACATAAGTACCTACTCTTATAATAATGATATGATGATGCTACTTTTTTCATTTCGGAGTTCCATATTTTTATGGACTTGGCTTCGGTTTCGCATGACATCCTGTTCTGGTGACCCGCCACCATATTACATCATCATTGTCTATTGCGGTGAGTTAGATTAGATTGAATTAAATAAAATTCTATATAGGTATAAGGGAGTAAGGGAGAGAGCAATGGAGCATTGAAGTGAAAAAAAAAATCCTCAAAAAAAAGAGAAAGCTGAAGGGAATGAGATGACAGGAAACGGATGCTAAATTACGACATATGGTATCATGTGACAGCGCAAAATATTTCATGAGTTTACAACAACATGAGATGATGGATAAAGTACCTGTTTGATCAAATTTCCGGTTTAGACTTTTGAAAAAAAAACTACATACGTCTATATATGTGCCTAATATGACACGGTCTGTGTACGCAGCTTACGCATTTTATGTTGTGTAATGCATGTGAGCCCCATTTTTAAAAAGTTTAGCGTTTTTTCCAGTCAGTCACACGAGATGAAAAATGGACGCGTTGAAGAAGAGCCATCCAATATACTTTTCCCATCCAAAAAAAAGAAGTATCTTATTAAATTGTCTTGTGGGATTTGCTTTGCCTTCACCATCTCTCTCCTTCTGTGACTGACAATGTTTGCGTAAAGCTTGGTTTCGAGGTTTCCTCTTGTTTGCAATGGAAATAGCCCACTGCCCTAGATTACTTATCTGGGAAATAGGGCTATTGCCGCTATTGCTAGCACACTCTCATCATGCAGTGCGGAGGTGATTGTCGGCGGAAAATTGGAGTAATAAAGGAAGGGACAATCACCATGAAGAGAAAATTAATATGACAAAAAAACTTTGATACTTTCTCCTATGTGAGAAAAATCTTGAAACTTTGAATCCTCCTGTCTTGACAGTTTTCTAAATTGTGAAAATGTTTACCAAGAGTATGCGGAAGTAAAGGAAGAATTTTTGAAATGTTTAAATATAAGAACCAATTATTTTCTCAAGAATGGATGCAAGAAAAATCAAACACTTTAATGAATTTCCCGTGTCAACTTATTTCCTGAGCGAATAGGCTTCATCGTTCACAAGTCGGAAATTGTAAATATACAAGAAAAAGTGTGTTTATGACGCAATAAACTTTTTTACGTTCCTTTTCATTGGAACTGATGATTCATCCACTTTCACTTCTAATTTACATACCAAACAAAACCCAGTTTGGTTATAACCACCTACGACAGGATATTTACATAGCTGGAGCTAGAGTGGAAAGGAAAAAGTAAACCAAAAGCTGTACTTTCGCTTACGCATTGCATTTTTTATTGTTCTTCCCTGTTTGCACAGGCATATTAAAAAGAAGAAAAGTATAATACAAAAGGCTGATTGTTATTCCCATTCAGAATAACCCAGACTAAATATACTAAATATTTCCTTTATGCGTGGAGCGCAAATTACGTAATAGTGTGCCCTCCTTCTTCCATCCCTGCCAATAAAATAAGCATTTGATGGTCTTCTTCTCAGCGTTTTATAGGGGAAGTCTGCCGCTTCTTTCCCTTTCATTACAGCCATACACAACAGGATCTCTCTAGCCAGAGGAGAAAGTGAACACAAGGTAACTGTTATGCCCTCCTTATTATCGCCTCTATTTATTTACATAAAATTTTTACGGCTTCCACACGCACAACATCCTATCCTCACCACCACCTGTCTGAACTAATAACATCCTAATCGCTCCAATCACAGGAATATAGGTCGAGACCTAACACCTTCGGGGATGATGATGCTCCGTTTATACTAATTTATTCAATTGTTTTTTATGGGGACGGACGGCGGTGAGTTTTCAATACGATGGGAAATATAAATGGCCCAATTAATTACATAATACGAAGAATCCAACAGATGCATACAGAAGTAACCTAGATAAATAAATTGGGGCAGTTAAAGCCCAGGTGTGTATACAACAGAGCAATACAGTCAATTCAATGATACGAAAATGGGGGAAGCCTCGCTTAATAAATTTTACTCATTTAGTGTAATAGTAAGCTCATATTTAATATTGTAGTTTAGTTAAGCCACTCTACTCTCTGGATGGATTTTAACAAAGGGCTATAAAACAATTAGCAAGACTTTTCTTCTCCAGCCATATGACAAGGTCTTAATGGTAATGGGAGCAGTAGCTAACAAAACTAGTGCTCTACTTTTAATCTCTAGATCTCCTCTGCTAATAATACTTCATCCTCGTTTTTCCCCTCTTCCATTCCTCAGTGACATTCTAATTTACTGACGCAATTTCTCAACGCGTGTGTAAGTATGCATTGATTACATAGAGTAAAAGGCAGAGGCATCCAGCCAGCCTCTCGGCTGAACATAATTTACAATTATCTCAACGCTCATTTTACCTTCAGCAACAAAGGCCGCACGCACTTTTCTAAAGTATGCTATCTAGATACATGATAGGAGCTGATGGAGGAGCTAGCTCCCTACTTTCTCCAAAATGGCCCTAAAGCCCCACTCTACGCAAAGTAGGGGAGAAGAAGAAGCTGCCACGTGGAGCTGTCTCCATTTTCATTTCCCTCTATGTACCCACTGCATTCCTTTCCCACGCTCCGTGGCCTTGAGAACATGGCATGAATACGGGCTCCCTCTGAAAACTGCCTACTACATACAATAACATTTTCATGACAGTCTGCCAAACTGCTTATATTACAAAGGGAAGTACATATTGGGAGAAAGACCGAGCTGAAGAAAAGTGCGTGTGACAAGAAGCGGCTTTAAAATGGGAAATGCAATATGCCAGCTTTCTCCAGTTAAATTTCTATATAGCAGCTACTACTCCAATTTCAGTTCCAGCATAGGGATAACTGCATAGCCACCAACCGAGCTGATTTTGGAGAGGAATGTTCTCACAGGGGCTGGCTTGTTGCTTCAAATCAGATGGGCTGGTAAAAACTTTCTGTCAAGATATAAATTGTCTCTTGCTCAAGCTCAGCTAAACTGCTTTACCACACCACTTGTGTGTGGAATAGGAATTTGCCAGACTATAAAAATACACTTTTGTGGAATGTCACCCGAAGGAATTTTTTGGAGACAAGTTCAGGAAATTATAGAACAATTATATGTACTTCTTACCACTGATACCTTATCATGATCTTATATCCGGAAAGTGGCCACATTACTCAATGTGGATGATAAATGTGTGCGTGTGGTATTACACAACCCTTTTGGCTACACAATTTGTGATGATAAGTGACATATAGCCAGTTTCATTTCTTTATTGTTTTATGCTCCCTTTGGGCTACAAAGTTTTGTCATTTTTTTTGAGAAGAAGTTGTGACATTTTAGGTTTTACTCCGATACGCAGCCCCATATTATCTATTAGCAAGTAAGCAGTTTATTCCCCTTACACTAATTTTTATATCGCAACAGTACAGTGGACATGTTCCAGTTTTTTTTAAACGAAGCAAAGTTCCTGTTTTTTATCTTTAGTCGACCTCTGGATGGACATATACCTATTCATGTATGTATCTGTACCCACTTATCTGTCTCTGTATTACTTGAAGTCTATAAAATAAACAGAAAACAAAATAAAAAAATCTTTTGTTTTTCTTTAGAGGTCACACGTGTACTGCCAGCCCCCGAAAAAAAAGTATAATAGCGAAAGCAACTCAATTACAATTTACGATCTTGCACAGCCTTTCTTCGTAACAGTTTAGGAAACGCTCTACTAAATTCTTTTACACGCATTACGCACGCCCTCCCAACTTTAAAGAATGGAATGAAAAATGTTTCAATTAGCGTTCCTCTCTCTTCTCTACCCACAGCACTGACTGCTCACCACCAACATAAATACTTTACTCGTTTCTTTACGCATGCATTGCGGCTACATTGGGAAAAGAAAAACGGGAGAAAACTAATTCCGCCCACTTACAAGGAGCAGTCCCGTAATTCTTGCAATTACTCGACAGGGAAGGGTAGGAATCTCCGAAGAAAATAGGTAACGGAACACCGACTTCGTGCATGCCACCGCCAATTGAAAAGTGCGTATATGCTCTATACACAGAATAGGCTCTTTGCTCAATGAACCAAGTCTTATTTACAAAGTAAGTTATTTGTGCCCCACAAAAAGCGGGCGGATAAATATAGTAGTTCCATACAACCGCAGAAGACACCGAACCACAGAATGTTACTAGAATACACCACCCGCTACACACGCATAAAAGCTACATACTATACAGACTTTTCAAATCTGCTGAACAACTCGACCTCACAGCCCTTAATTGACCTAATCTAGTATGTGGCTGCCCTTAAACTCCCATGTGGTGGGATGATGATGATGATGCTGATGATGATACGGGGCAAATCTCTATATTATCATGAACAACATGACAGAGTTCATTTTCCCAGAGATTTCGCCTGATACAGCTTATGAGACCCTTTTAGTTGGTGGAGCAGCGTGGTGGTCTTGGTCTTCATTAAATGAAACTTTGCAATAAACAACTGCACCAAAAAGCAATCTCGATCTTCCCTCCCCAATTTTATCATCCAGTCCCAAGCCCCTTTCCTAGTAATTATTGGAATCTAGGTTATTACTTAAAAGATTGCTCATTTTATCTCTTGCGGAATCTCTTATTTCAATACTGTTCAGGGATTAATATACTGCTTCCTCCCAAAGAAAGTGTTAAGCCATGAAGAAGAAGAAAGAAATGTATATGTTTATTACTATTATTACGCTCTGTTATTTTCACCCTCACTCCACTCCTCCCACTTCCGCCTTTCCAAGTACTATGTAAAACACCAACAAATAGTAATACCTACATAACAACAACCAACATGTTTGCCCATAAATGTTATAGCAGGTGCTGGTTCTGGTTTACTTGTTTACCGGCGGTCGGTGATATAGGATCTTATGCAAACTGGAGCATTTCAAACGTCATCTCCCTTTCAACAATTAATGCATGCATTAGAAAAGGTGGAGTGGAAGGGAATCCAACACAACACAACACGTGCCTGTGTACATAGCTAGTAAATTTACAACAGAACGAAGAAGGCTGAGAGGGAGTGCGTAGATGTACCTACTCTTACGCAATATGCCTCCCAATTGCTCAATTTCCTTTTCATTGTTTCCAAAAAAAATAACTTTTATGCACTTTGTATCAAAGGGAAAGAAGAAAGTACGTTATTTTATCAGATTTAGTTCATCAAAGCCTGGGCTTTGCCGTCGGCATCCGTTGCTGTTGTATATCCAACCATTCATTCATTCATTGATTGGTATTCTAAGGCGGACCTACACCTTAAGTAAATTTACCCTGCTTACAACATACATAAGCTTACCCAGTTCTTGTTTCTTCAGTGACTTCATCACCACATCACCGTCATCAAAAATAGAAAATCGAGTTTCCTCCCAACAACCTTTTCAAATAGCCAGCCCCATACTATATACGCAACCCACACGCACACATACGCACCTGGAAAAAAAATGCTCTGTATACAAAAACCCAACTGCAATCCAATTTCCAAAAAAAAAGGTTGGGTGAAAGTAGGAGAGAAAGAAGTGAGTTGCCAATTGAATTTTCATGCTTATGAGCTTTCATTATAGCCATATATTCATATGAATGGTAGGTAGGTGGTTTAGCTCCCTCTTGTCTTCTACAGATATATACATTTACTCCATATATGGTACACGCACTCTTGTCGACCTACTTGCTCATATAAGGGGGGATAATGCTATTTGTAGCGACCAGACCTAAAAATACACCCGAGATGATATTGTTAGGAAAAAGAAGAGCGTTTTTCAGATAGCTCTGTAGTGTAGTGTAGACAAGGTGGATTTGTTCTCTGACAAGTAAATAGAGAAAGTATATATCGGAGGAAGGAGTGAAATTCTATACATACCTAGGTGCTTTCTCCCTCGTTATATGAAACCCGATATGCGTAAAAGTGCGTGTCGCCATACATGCCTTAAACTGGTTCCAAGCTCCTTGATGAATGAATGAATGAACCCGACTAGAGCATCCCGACTCCACTGTATATAAAACAGGGGAGAGTCCAAGTACGCACGCACAGAAACAGCCAAAAAAAATTCTCTCAATGAATGAGAGAAAGGAGCCGGAGCAGGAGGGCCCTAGGACGTACATAGGGAAAGTCAATAAAAGAATGGTAAGGCCCACGGCACGTGTCGCTAAAAAATATGTAGGTCTCCGGCGAAGCCCAAGTGCTAACGTTGCACGCACAAACAGCAGCGGAATCTTATGCGTGGCCTATATACGCCAAGGCAGAGCCAGAGCGATCTCCTTCTCGCTTTCTCCTTTTTCCCCTTCCCTTCAATTTAGGAGTTTTTCAGCGTCAGCGTTCTCCTCGCTAGTTTAGATTGAAGTTGAAGTTGAAAAGTGCGTGCTTGAGTCTCTATTTTTCATAGTCTTTTTCCCTATATGGACTATGTACTACTTCCTCCAGCTTTGTTTGCTTTTCCCATTACAAACCAGAAAAATGGGTGATGATGACGATGATGATGAGGTAAAAAACTGAAATGTAAAGATGCTAAAATTCAATGGAAATTTTAAACTAACATCTTGTATATGGGATACTCTACAGTTGTTTCTTTCCTGTTTTGAAGTGAGGAAAAAATTATAAAATAAAAGAGTGCTCCGATCATAGGACAGTACTATATACTTTACTATAAACTATGTGGTTAGTGACTTTGCCATTTTCTTTTTTCTCCTTCTTATTCGTCTTCTTCTCTCTTTTCATACTTAAAGGGAGAAAGGATGAGATAATACTTCCTTTCCATCAACTTCTACAGCGACAGGAGTTGTGAATGGAATTACATGAATTCCATCCGCTTGCTCGCATTCCCATTCCAGGTTAGCTGTCCCTTTTCAAGACAGAAAAAGGAATGGAGAAAAAATGCGTTTGCAGGGGAAAAGAGGAAACGCATCTCCAAAATCTATCGAGAAGTTATGTATTGTACGGCATACATACAGAAAGAAACTGGATCTTATAAGATAAGTACTTTTTTTTGCTCCGTGTCAATGATCATGAATACAAGATCACAACAACTCTGTTTACAACTTTCTCTCTGATCAATTGAGTCTGTTCGGAAATGGAA
Organism: Lepidocyrtus violaceus; assembly: GCA_034696905.1. Lineage (NCBI taxonomy): Eukaryota > Metazoa > Arthropoda > Collembola > Entomobryomorpha > Entomobryidae > Lepidocyrtus > Lepidocyrtus violaceus. The sequence goes on from JAQGAI010003199.1 coordinate 7,287, forward strand.
TGGAATGTGGATTGTACCTAAAAGGTGGTTATGGATGTAGGCACACATGCCAATAAAAATCAGGGTTTGCGAGAAAGGGCTGTTCTAGAAATAGCCCATCAATTCGAAATAACCCTCTTGCTTATTCGCCCTCAGATTTTGCCTTCTTCATATAATATGGGATGAAGCTATTCACGATTACGAGTATGTGTAGGTTTTATAGGCCCATGAGAATGACGATGATGGTGATGGTAGGAGGGTGCAAGAAAGTAAAGTTTTACTTACAAGAGGAATTTGATACAAAGATTTGATGTGGAGGATTATATCTCAATAAAAAAGTAAGTTTTCCTCCGAACAAAGTCGTTTTCACAAAAAATAAATAAAAATAAAAAGCAATTTGACCCTTAACAAATGTATTTTTTCCTAGATAGTTTTCCCTCCATTCATGAGCCATTTTCTATGATACGTACATATGCATTGCTGTTTGTGGGTCAGACAACAACGAAGTAGTCATCAACATCAGTTTAAATATTTCCGGATCGGATAGGATTTTTGTATCTTTTTTTTGTTAAAGAAAAAAATGGGGGAGTATACCTACTTAATCCCTTTTCTAGGTCAGATGAAGTAAATGATGCAAAAGCAATTTAACAAAGATAAATGGGTAGGGAAAAAATACAGCAGTGAAATGGATTTTGGATGCTTTTTGTGATGTACGTAGTAGTATGCTCCACAAAAATTGGAAGGTAGCATCTTATCTTATTTATATGAAAAAAAGGAAAGTTGAGTGACTTACGATCATCGTCTTCCTCAAAGTCGCTTCCGATCCCGGGGTCGCTCCCGCTGCTCCCCCCTTTGCTGAAGTATTCTGCTAGGGTGGCTTTGCCAACGTTGGAGCTCCCAATGAGGACAACGTCATAGCATGTCTTCTTTAGTTTTGGCTTGGTAGGCTGACTTTTGTCTGTTGAGGCGGAGGTCGAGTCTGGAGATTCTGGGGTGGTGGAGTCCTTCTAAATACAGAAAATAAAACGTTGTTAAAATCTATTTCTATATTTCTAATGGGCTATGTGAGTCAGATTTCAATGACCTCCAAGGCTGTATCATAATTAAATCAATGTCAACAATTAGAAAATAAAAACCTTTTTGAGCTGTCCAGTAAGCTGAGGGGTCACCCCACAACTAGGCATTGACAACGTCCGATGGCGTTTATAGGGGCTGACCTTCTGCTCCTTCTTTGGCGACCCGCATGATGAGCTGCTTATACTACTGGTACTTGTTGAATAGGGTGTCACAATGGAGTGATTTGAAACACGTCGGTAGCCTATGAAAATAATTACAATATAATCAATCATCAAAATCAAATTAGTCAGGAATTTTTGATTAAATGACCGAATTAGGTTAACTGCCAACATAACACTCACCTGAAGACTTTCTTCTCCGCACTTTCTGCTGTTGCTGAGCCCATTCAGAACTAATATAAGCAGTGGCGGCAGTGAGACTAAATCCTCTTTGTCTTACACGTCCATTACTATTGGCAGGCATGCTTGTCACAACCTCCTTATCCCGATGATGTTTCTCCTGCTGTTGAGCCAGGCGCAAGCATCTACCTTGAGGACTGGCAGAGCTGCACCTGCGGATGCTGACCTGCGCAGTCCTCTCCGGAGACCGTTGGCTGTGTTGAATTGGTACTGTTATGGATCTGGAGCGCTGCTGTCGATTTCGTCCTCCATCGCCAAATGCATCATCGTCCACATCATCGTCGATGTATCTTCCGCCACGAGTACCAGCAACAGGGAGAAGGAGGGATGTGGCTGAGGGTACCTAATATAACCATTCACAGAATTTGTTAAAATATTTTTTTAATTCTAACCAGCCTTATTTAATTAAAACTAATGAGTACTATCATTACCTGGAGAAGTTTGCTATTGCTGCCATATCTATGAACATACTGCTGAGACAGATAGCTCCTCCCACTGGCATTGCTGCTCCTCGAAGAAGAGCACATAACAGGACAGAACAGATCGCAGGAGTCACCATAGTCAATACTATCCGAACTCGTGATTATATTAATAAACTCTTCGTTGAACTCCGCAGGACTGGGATATTTCTGAGGTGAAGCTCCCGATGACTTCGACTTCTGCCTCACTTTCGGGAATCGAGATTGGCGAGTCCGATACCCACCATCATCCTCCTCATCCTTACTCACATTCCCCAGAATGTTCGAAGCCGAGAAGCTGCTCTGCGTGAACGTAAACACTGGATGATTTGAAGACGAAGTCGTGGCAGGGAAGAATGGATAAGGGTCTTCGGAAATGACATGGCGAGGTCTGACAGCAATCCCTTGCTGAGGAGGGCGATTGGATGGGGACACTGACTGCTGACGATGCAGCATTGTTGAATGCTCAATTAAATCCTAATTGACTTTATGACCTTCCACTCTCCTTTATTAATTAATTAATAATTTATCCCTAATGCTTCTGCTCAATTTCTTCTATCCTTCTACTTTTCGGAAATTCTAAGGCTTTTTTTGTATCTCAATTTGATCAACACGATTTTCGTCTGGAACTACTCACTCCTTTCCAAACGCTTCGTTTTTAGGCCTTTCAACTTCACGCTTCCTTCCCCACAACCGTTACTTTCCTCTCTCAGATAATAACCAGCAGCAGGCTTAGGCCGACTGATGAACAAAGTCTGGAAAAGTTCTCATTATATAGAAAAAAGGCAAAAAAAGGAGAAAGCGCTCTCTCGCTCCACACGCATCCATGAATGTGCATTGTACACCCAAGCAAGGAAATAAGCTACATCCTCTTTGCTACACCATCCATACCTTCAAGTAAGCAGTTATACATCCCTGACGAAAGGGAAACGAGAAAGAAAAGCTTTACAAGGCTTAGAAAAGGATTCTCCTCTCTCTGCTTACTTTCTCCGCAGACATGTTACATACGTTCTCTTCAGCAGCAGGAGCAGCAGGCCATTCCTCTGTTTACATTCATGTTCCTTCATCCTTTCCCTTGCTTCCAGGGAAAATGCGCAACGCAACAGGAAAAGTGCGTGAGGGATTGAGAGAGAAAGCTACCGTAACGAAAGGAAAAGAATGTTAAAGCTATTCACTGATGATGATGAAGCGAGGGTGGTAAGGCAGCGGTGCTGGTGGTTCTCTGGTTGTTCTCATTCACTCAACTTATTTACTTTAGCCTGCCGTCATGTTCCCATAACTTGATGGATGAATGAGTTTTTGTCTTTCTTCCTTTCTCCGTTATGTACATATAATATATTTTATTTTATTTTCCCTTCCAATCATAGTCTTGAGCTGAATTTTCTCTTCAGAAATCTGAGATTCCAATCGTTTAAGTTTGAAAAATACTCCTATTTCCATTCCCTGCTGCCAGAATCCCGACAAATTGGGAAATCGGAAATTCATCAAAAACATTGTGACAGTTAAAAAAAATAGGAGAAGAAAAGTTTGGAATGGATCATGCTGATCCTGTTACTGGGCTGACATACATACCTATACCTAAACCAACAACGTAAGGTAATATTTTTCCTTCGTCAGACTCCTGTCTGAGCCAATATTCCTATCCTGATTGCGAAGTTTCTTTTCCCTATCAGTCATCAGCACTACTTTTACCTAAAGCCAAAAAAAAAACGAAAAGAAGAATATCTGTATGATGCATATACGTGCGTAGGAAGCTTCATATCTAGGAATTGGCATTTCTTCCATTTCTAAGCAGCTACTCACGTAGAGTATGATTCAAAGGGGTACTTGACTCATATACCTACCGACGTACGTATGTTCGGTATGTATACTATTATGTTGCAAATCTAAGGAA
>JAQGAI010003200.1:0-11090 GCA_034696905.1 Lepidocyrtus violaceus
CGTTAGGTTTTTATTTTATTTTAAATACGCAGTTCTAAACAATAATCAACAAGTGGCTGTTATAAACAGTTGGCCATAATCTGGTATGGGTGGGTGCATGGATGCGGATTGCACCCGTGAAAGTAAAAAGTTATGTTGACGATGATGATGAGGCGCTGGCACGTGTCAGTATCAATGCGGCGTAATTCTTTAATGAACTTTTTTTTGAGTTTTGTACCCAAATGCATAATATGAATATGTCCATGATGGCTTTATCGCTTGACCCATTATTATGGACGTAGTTTTGAGTTTTTCTACCGGTGTTTGTTAATGACCTCCACTCCTGCGTTAAATGGTACAGCGGTGGTGGTACGTAATTAGTAATGTCATTATTGATTATTATCGATGCACTAACTTGTGAACTGCAATTAGTCAACATTCGGTAGAAGCGTCCATCCTATCTTTAAAAATTACGTGTGGAAAGTAGTGGAATGAAAGTTGATAGATGAAAACGATTGTTTTAGGGGCAATCAATCATATTAGGTATGTTGAATTGGAAATCGGAATCGATTCAGCAAAGTTGTTTGTTTCACATCGTTCAGTTCTGAAAACTAATTATTAATGATTTTTTTTAAATACAGTAGATACCGATACAATGCAAATTACAAAGCAATATGCAAACGCTACAGGAACGGGTTGATATAAAATATATATCGATTTACATGTTTGCTATGTTCTTGCTTTGGCATTCCAACCGGCCATTTGCCCTGGTCCACTTCCTGTTTTTAAAGGAAACGTGAATATTTTTTATGAAAAACATTGTCCCAGCATGTTGTGAATCCAGCCAGCTAGGAGACAACTTGTTGTTACGATTGCGTGGCTAAGCCAGATCTCCATTTTTCATATAATAGTCCGCATTGTCGGTTACTTTCTCTAACATTATGGTTCCATTCTATTTTCTGTCGTTCCTAACCAGACAATAAAGCTATTTGTATTTTTTTTTTGAATTACGACAATTTGCTAGGAATAATTATGGAATTTAGGAACTTATTTTGCATAACCTGCGTTTCCATTACTTGCATAATTTGTTTAGACGCAAAAGGTTTGGGTGAGTCCAACAGACTGAATTTGAATCCGCACTTGAATCCATTTGAAAAATGCAATGTTATCGTGCTCATAAATCATGTAATAATAATATCAACGAAGGTAAAACACTGACCATTCATACTTTAAAAAAATCGCATTCACTCCATTTTTCTCTCAAGAAAATCGGAAATAACCTTCCTGATAATCATTATTAACAGAACGGCTCAACCGAGGAGAAATCTTCCGGATCTTACGAACTGGAGAAAGTGGACATCCCGATAACTCTCAACAAGCATGAATACCACTCCCTCGGACAACCTCCCAATCCAAGTTTGGTAACGAGCAAGGGCGTCACTTCTGCCATTACACAGCATACAGACACCTCCATCAACCGGCATTTCCCTTCAAACCACACAGGCTGGCATGTTTTGCCTTGGTTTATGTAAATCCCTTCCCATGTCACAGTTGGTGGAACAAGATGAATACCACCGGAAGAAGATCTCACTTTCCCACCACCATTTCGAATGCTCTCTACAACCACGCCCATCTTCCAAAACTACCCAAAAAACCAAAGAATTCCAAATTCTTCTTCACAAAATCAAATATGTTTTTTCTCTCCGTGAGAAAGTCATCCAATCCGGCAATTTTTTTTCAAAATCCTTTCTACACTGACATCCTGCATCACGCCGACCTTCTATTTCAACCTGGGCTAGAGACATCCTTGGCAGTAGGAATCACAAACTTTCCTGTAAAGCTATGGCTGGAATTGGAGCATGATTCAACTGAGGAATCGGCCTCGGTGAAAACAAAATACACTGTGGGTTGTGCGGATTATCAAAACTTACTCCAGATATTAATTCAAATATGCCAATTAACAGAAGGCATAACTACTTCAATGCAAGTCCAATGCGTAAAAGACATCTTTTGCCATTTTTTACAATACCCTCCCATCCTCCCATGATTGAAAATAGTTTCAAAAGCTCAATGAGCATTACCTTCCTGGAAAATATTCAAAATCAGTGTCCAATCACGACTTGGGTGCATGTACTGGATTTAACTGCGCAAAGTAATTTCCACTCCAACGAAATTGAAACTGTGCATGAGGACAATCTCTACTCTTCTGTCTGGAATAGGGCCCCCTTCGACACAAACAACTTTCCATTCCGCTATGCATTTCCAAACAGTTCGGAAATAAACTGGAAGATGTTGGGTCCGTTTGTCGAGCTACTACCGGGTTTCAACAGTGTCCCAGGCCTGGAGCCAGTTTCCGAGTTGGTGTACAGCGACAAGCAGCAAGGTATCCATTTTCTTACTTGCGTCTCCTTTGGAAAAAGGAATGGGCTGTCTTTGAGCGGATATGTTTCCGCCTTTGAGAAGGATGTTTGGGGAGCCATGTTTGCAACTGTATTTATTTGTGGAATAATTATGTATTTGCTGAAAGCGTTGGGGTCCGATTTGGATATCCCAGCAAAGTCTAAGTTTAAATTTGATACCAACACTGCAGTCGATAGCGTCATGTTTTTCTACAGCGCCTTTGTGTTCCAGCCCCTTGACGAGAAGTTCGTCAAAGCTTGCAAATGGATTTGTTGTATTTGGTTGTTGGTCTGCATTGTCCTGTCGTATGCTTATCTTGGCGCAAATATAAATCAGTTGACGGCCCCAATGGCACCAAGAAAATTTGAAGAGTTTGAGGAGCTATTTGACAAAAGGTTGGATATTTATTCGCCGGCTGTGGGAGGGAGATTTTTGGTCGGTGTGCTGCAATCATTTATGGTAATTGGGCTACTCTCAGGTAAAAAATAAGTTGTAAATGAAGTATTAAATAATGAAGCATTTACTAAATGTAGTTAGGTAAGTATAATTTTTTGATTTTGTTACATATATTCTGTATATTTCGAATAGATCAAATACAAACATGGTATGAAGGCAAGGGGGACTCCTTCCGCCAAATTAAATCCCCCTTCCAATTCAGCTACGAAAAGATGGGCAACTTCTCCCTCTTTACTGAGGCAATTCAGGTGAACAGGCTACCGCCTACTTTCACCGAGTTCATGGAATCCATGTCGGGCCCAGATTACTTTCTCCGTAAATTAAGTCAATGCAAAAACGAATCCTATGTAGACTACTTGGGAAACGTTCAGCAGCTACATCTGAAGCTGCAAAGGAAACTGCTCAACTTGCCAAAATATGTTGGGGATATGAGAAGGCTTCGAAATGACATATCGGTTGGGAAGGAGTCCTACGGTCAAGGAATTGAGTCGTGGATAACTACGAATGTGTTTTGGTCTTCTACAAAGTATCTGAGGGTTATGAGGACGCTGTTTCATTCCGGGGTTTATGAGTTTTGGAATCGTTGGATGTTCCGGATGAGCACGTGGAATGACACTGTTCAACTTGCCATGAAGGAAAGTCAAGAATTTCAGCCGGTCTCGCTGGACAGCAGTAATACGGTGGGGATGTTTTATGTGCATTTTGGCCTTCTTTTCGTATCCGTTGTATTTTTTGTGGTAGAAGTTGGTATTAGAATGAGTTTATGTCATAGTCATGTCATAATGGTCAAACTAATGTTGAACTCATACAGGTACAGAGATAATTATTTTTTTAAAGTAAGATTAATTATGTAATTTCATGTGAATTATGTACGTAATTTATGCTGTTTAATAAAAGTTAGTAAAATTAATAACCAAACAATTTTACTATCACCTGTAATGATCATTTAAAACTCTTGCTAAGTTTAGAGTTTCTAATAAGTCATGTTGGGGGCAACGTGAGACAGCTTTAGACCAACACATATATAAATATCTCCATTATTAACTCATTAACTCCAACGGTTCTGTTAGCTAAAAGTAATGTTGGTAGAAAATCATCCAATGGTTAATATTTTCCGATTGTTCAGGTGCCTAAGTAGTTCTATACATTTGGTTTCTTTTTTCTTTTAATTGTTTTCTCAGAACTTTACGTAGGTCTTTGTTCATTGGGATAATAATTTAATTACAATTCCAACAAACACAATCCAATAGAAATTATATTAACCTCAACCTCGCAATAAAATTCAGTTGTCTGTTCATTATCATTTCACAATCGTCAATTGGTCAGTCAATAGTTTATTCTCAATAGCCTTGATTGCGGAATGCTTTACCTTCATTCTAATTTCCAAATCATTTGTCTCTGTAAAACTAAAATAAAGTAAAAATGAAATGTTTTGCAAGATTTGACTCTGTGTCAAAGAAAATGTTATTTAAGAGGATGAGGAGTAGGAGGAGAGAACCCAAAAAAAACGGAAGTGATATATAGTGATCCATTAGTTAGCATAATATACTCGCATAACAGGGCATTTTACACCACATTCATATCAAACATTTACTTAAGCTCGACTAATTTTCAGTTTACCTTTTTTTTTAAATATATTTGAACAGATGCAGATTTTGAACTGGGCTTGCAGAAGCAGCAGTCAGTTCATTAGATAATACTTAGTCATTTATGTGGAGCAAAATCAGTTAATGCTATCCATAATCTACTACATGAAATGATATATATCATGTTTTTTAAATGCTGTCTAATTTTTTTTAAGAATTTAGTTTTAAAGCTGTCTTTACAGAAGTGAAATAGTTTTGATAATCTCGATATACGCAATAGCTCGAAAGCTAGTTTTAGTTTAGCCATGAACTCCTTTTCAAGACGGCAACTTCGTAAACTCCTCTCCACTTTCAAGTGGTCCCTCCTATTTTTCCTTATCCTCTCATTCCTCTTCCTGTTGAGCAGTTCAGGAAGAGGGGGGATATCAAGGGAAGGGGAGGAGGAACCACTTCCTCTTCATTCTTCTTCAGAGGAGAATCCTGAATTGAGTTATATTAGGAAGAACCACCTATTCCAATATGATCCTAGTGCTCCCACAAACTACTCCGGAGGGCATAAAGGATGGCTCCAGAGAATGTCCAAGACGGTTGCTGGACGGTTGGATTTTAAAGTGAGAATAATTAAAAAGTTATTTTGATTGTCATGTTTTTAAACTAAAACAAATATGGATTGGCAGAGGGACGGCTTCTTCGTGGAATGCGGCGCTCTGGACGGTGTCTACCTCTCCAATAGCCTCCTCCTAGAAATGGAGTACGGCTGGAGCGGGCTGCTAATCGAAGCGGATCCCAAGTCCATTTCAAAACTGAAGCAACGTAACAGACACGCGTGGGTGGCGGACGTCTGCTTGTCCCCAAAGCCCAATCCAGTGACTGTTCAGATGGAGGGTCACCACAACATGCCTGAAATCAGTTACATCAAAAGCCCAGCCCTGGATTTGGCTCATGAGATGAGTAGTGGATTTAATAGGACCATCCACGATGTCCAGTGCTATCCATTGGCTATGCTGATGGATGCTGTTGGGAGGAGTGAAATCGACTACTTCAGTTTGGATGTGGAGGGAATGGAGTTGGATGTGTTGAGGACCATTCCTTTTGATAGGATTCGGATCCAGGTTTTTCATTTAAAAAAAATCATTAATTTATGGTTTGAGTGATAGGTAATTTTCAATTTTATTTCATTCCATTTTCCTCGACAGCTAATTAGTGTGGAAGTGAGAAAAGGGCAGGACGAAGAGATCCGAAGATTTCTGGAGCCGCTTGGTTACAAAAGGGTGAAGCAGCTCAGGGTCCCATCAGACTTCATGCACGATGACCTGTATGAGTATCAGAGATGACTGATTTTGTATCTAAAAACCTTAGTATCCATTTTTTTCATTACTTAATATTATGCAATTTATTTAAAATAATTTACTAATTTTGTATAGTACAATGATGTACAGTTAAACAAGCTAAATAAAAACTTCGCTAAAACCGGGTTACAGTTTCAATTGAGCTGAATAATTTTTTGAAGCAAAAACGGACAACGCATTTTCTATTTTTTTTTTGTTTTGCTCTGCTCCAAACAACTCTGCCATCATTAGTAAATCCACAATAATTTATCCTATTCATTTTTTTAAATTGGGCATTTTCTTTTGTTGTGATAAACATAGCAAAAAGACAAGCGTATAAATATCGTTCTTGGATAATATTTTGCATAATTTTCTAGAGATTTTCTTTATATTTATGGATGGAAAGATTGAAGTTGCGTCATCTGGGAAACTACAACTTAATTAATTTAAATACATCGTTGTGATTTTATTTTGAACAATAATTTACTGCAGTCGATCTAGTTTAGTTTATTCTGCCCAATAGATCGAAAATGTCTTCCAGTCGGAACAATGTCCAGCACTTACCACCACTAAACCAACTCAACTCATGCAATTGCAAATGACTGATAGTTTTTTTTTTGCCAAATTAATCATGAGATTCCTTTCCAGGCGCCAGGTTCGGAAGTTCATTTCCGAGTGGGTCTTCCTATACCTATTCCTCATTGGTTTCTTCTTCCTGCTGAGAAGTTTAGGATGGTTGCGGGAGGAGAATATTATGCTTATTCCCTTCTTTAATAAGGTTGATAAGGATGATCCCCAGTTGGAACACATTCGAAGGAAACACCTCTACAAATATGATCCATCCGCCCCCACGGACTATTCAGGAGGACATCAAGGGTGGTTGCAGAAAATGTCCAAGACGGTGGCTAAGCGGTTGAATCATAAGGTTGGGTTGGGGAGATGTTATTTAGGTTAAACAGTTTTATAATTATTGTAGTTTTAATTTTTCTCTCTCATAAAATGTTAATTAATTCCCAGAGGGATGGCTTCTTCGTGGAATGCAGAGCCCAAGATGGTGTCTACCTCTCCAATAGCTTGTTACTCGAGACGCGGTACGACTGGACCGGTCTGCTAATCGAAGCCGATCCCAAGTCCGTTTCAAAACTGAAGCAACGCAACAGAAATGCGTGGGTAGCCGACGTCTGCTTGTCCCCAAAGCCCCAACCAATGACTGTGGAGATGGAGGTGGCTGAGCGGAGTGTTGTTGTCGTTGAAAGGGTTTTCAGTCGGATGGTGAAGGTTGCCTGCTATCCGCTGGCCATGTTGATGGATGCAATTAATAGGACTGAAATTGACTATTTAAGTTTGGATGTGGAGGGGACGGAGTTGGATGTTCTGAAGACTGTACCGTTTGATAGGATTCGAATTAAGGTTTGTAGGGTTGTAGTAATATTAATTAATGCATAGTACACTAATTAACTAAACTTCGAAACTTAAATCTAGCTTCACAATTTTGTTTTTTAAATGATGTCTTCGTCAGTTAATCAGCGTAGAGGAAGGGTCAGGAAATAGCCAGGAGATTAGCAACTTCCTGGAATCAGTCGGCTACAAAAGGATCAGGAAGATTGTAACGACCAATGAGCAGATTGCTTATCAACTTTATGAACTTCAAGGATGAATTTTTATTTAGTGAAAAACCAAAGTATCTATATTTATCGTTTTTAATTTTGTAATTATTTATATATATGAAGCAGTTATTACTCAATGGTTATATATGTAGCAGGTTCATTTGGAGAGAGAAAAATATGGTAAATATCAAAATAAATCATACATTTTATTCTTATGCTATGCTTTGTCCGAACAGTTATTTATTTTAACAATTCTTCAGAAAACTCTAACTTTAATCCCTGACTTGCGAGATTGTCATTACGGCTTATTAACTACATATTACATAATCATTTCCGAATTATATAATTAAAATCCGAAAGTGATGTTTCGTGTAGTGCATAAATCAAGATAGTTTTTTTAAACTACGCTGGAAAAAGTTCAATTCATCTGTTTGTTTATTCCGGTGTAACGATATTTTACAATATTTGTTTTTACAATGGTAGTGGTAGATAATTAATTTTCAACATCAAAACAATCATAATTTTTTACGTTAGATTATGAAAACATTCTAGTCTCAAACTCAAAGTATAGAAGCAACACAATTTTCAGGATTAGAGGAAGGTTAAATTTTAAAGAGAAACACTGACAGAGAGAGAGATTTAGTCAGTTAGCTTATTTCCCATATTTTTCACAAGTCAGTAAGCTCAGGTAACATTAATTCTTAATCATGGGAGCAAGTATAAATTACAGAAAGCTAGCGAAAGCATGGTAGCTCATAGTTTTTTTTTGGATTAACTAATTTCTTTCTAATCAGATTTACATTAATCTAGAAAAGATATTTGTAAAACGATTCGATCAAAACATCCATTATTAATTAATAATTAATTTACACGATCAAGGGAAGTTAGAGTTCAAGGTTTAGATACGAAAACAAGTCACTTCATACATATAAAAATAAAGATGGGTTTTAAACAGAAATTAAAATTATTACGAGACACCAATTAGTTAATCCATTGTCTATTTCCTCTTCTTTCGTCTCCTCCAATTGTCTGCCAAACATGGCCCTAGAAAAAGCAACAATCAATTCCTTTATTCTAAAAAATGGTGAAAATCCTCATTGAAAATTATTTTTCTAATTAACTCTTATCCAAGAACAAAAATTAAGTACTTACTTGCGGCGATCGCTGGAGCTCCCTCACCACCCGCGAGTGGCGTCCGTTCCTCTCATTCCGCCTAAGGCTGCTCCAGACGTAGAAGCACCAGAGCTCGCCGAACTTGTTCTGAAAGGAAACCAAGAACGATTTTTAAACTTAATTGGAATTTAAATTAATATTTTTAAACAGTTTACACCAGTAGAATGCACAAGAAGAAAATAGTATTTATATATCGGATTGAAACTAATTAATTACCTTGCCGCATTCCGTACACTTCTCCGAATGATCGGTATTTGGGAGCTGCCTCCATCGATTTCTGCTAAGTTACCCTTGTCCTTATCAGCCGTCGTCAGTTGCGGATTGGGTTGTCCTACTGGAATGTCCCCCGAAGGTGGTGGAGGAGGAGGTGGATAGTCCCCGGTGGAGTTTTCAGTGTCCATGTCCTCAACCGACTGTGTTTGACCCTCTGCCTGCTTTCCTCCCATCTCCTCCATACGCTGAATCAGGCTGTCGATCTTGTCAAAGACCTTCTTAAACTCCTCCCCCTCGCTGGGACGTGCACGCTCCCTTGCCATTATTTCCGTTCCCGCCTTCAACACCGACTCCGTGAGGGCCTCCACCCTCCTCCCCAACTCAATCTGCTTCTCCCCACAGGTGGTGATCACTCCGGAGAGGGAATCAATTTGCTCGATGCTCGCGTTGAGCCGTTGCTCCATCGGAATCACTTTCTCGATAAGGTCGATGAATCCTTCCGTCACGATGGGCTGGAGTTTGTCCACGCACTGCTGGAGTTGGCCTTGAAGCACTTCCGTCAGCGTTTCCTTCAGATTTCTAGTCTTCTCGGTGGCGCTCCTCAGCTTATCTTCCAGCTCGTCCCGCTCCTTCTTCAAGGCCTCGTTGTCACGGTACATCGCTGTCATGAGGTGGACAGTCTCATCCTTCATGGGAGCGCCACTGCCGGCGGACGAGGTTGAAGGGGTAGCGGGGGGAGGGTAAGCCATCATATTGAACTAAGGGGGGGGGGGAGGAATCAAAATCCTTGTTCGGTTTTCAACTATTTGAGAGTAAAGAGCTCCAAAATTCACTTCCGTTCCAAAAAAATGAAGTCCCAGGTTGGAAACTTTATTATCTTTAAACTATTTTTTTAATTGAAAGGAAGTTAAATAAGTTATAATTTTTAAGCTTTTCCACGACAAATTAATTTCTCCAGTCAATCGATCGATTAAGTTAATTTTTTTCAAAACGAAACTGTATTTTTGCCAAGAATGAAAAACGAACATATCAAATCGTAGATTATGAAAGACTGCCAGCAAGTAATACAAAATATCAATTGCCATTTTTCCTTCTCCAAATGATTACCAACGTTTTCAAACGTCTCATTCATCACGTATTAGACGTACGGACATCACGTACGTCGCCAGTTTGCATCTTTGCATAATAAGGATCTTTCATGGCTACCCCTGTTCATGTCCAGCTTCGACTGTGTCGTTCCATCGAAACCTTTTCCTTCCTTTTTTTAAACGTCTAAAGATTTTCAAAAATATACTTCTGAAAACGTTTTCCTATTCATTTGCTTGATAGGCAAGGATCGAATCCTGTGTCAGCGCCATGCAAACCGATAGCAACATTTAGGTATGTCTCCTCCATGTTCTCCTTCTCATGCATGCGTTTAGTGAGTGGATTTTGCTGATTTTTCAACGCAGTTGGTAATTGGCTCCAGGTTGAAATTCTTTCCGGCTGTACTGTAAATGTTATTTCGTTACATATTTGGATAAGAACAAATTTGCATAATCTTCAAAATTTCTTCTCGATCGTGTGAACTACCTAACGATCTAGTATCTAGCGATGAAATGTATCCAACCTGTGGATGATGTTTAGCAAGGCATATTATGTATTTTCAACAAAAAAAAAATAGGAAAATAAAATAATGTCTCACAGTGCCCCTAACCAAATGAAATGGCTTAATGATTTGTTCCAAAGTACCAAGTTATAACAACTCATTGACGTTTTCTGCTTAATTAAACGAGAAAATATAAGTTGTTCGTCATCAGTCTTCATGTTACACCGTATTTATCATTTTGTTTAGTATTAACTTATCGGTACGTTTTACAAACGTCGTTTTACGTTTCTAAAAAAGCTCATTAAACAAACAATAATTTAGATATTACAAAATGCTCTTCAATTTTAATTTAACACGCAGTCTGTTATCATTACACATATTTAAATGCCTACGCACAAAGCGAAACTTAACTAAACGTTCCTTTCTAAATGGTTTATCCTTTCAAGCATCTTAATTAATCTTAAATACTGTACTACGCTTAATTAATAATTAGTAATTGATCTTAGAATAAGGGTACAATCACGTGACAAAGCCCGAGCCCTGAAATACAAGTTCATTAGGTAATTTATATACGAGAAGATATTTTTAAATTAAATTATTAAACCTTAATTAAGTCTAAACTCTGAAAGAAATTTTCATTTTGCCGAACAATAAATTTTTCTAAATATCTATCTCGACCAATTTGCCTTTGTTTCACCGTGATTTTGTCATCCTTCCTGGAATGAGCTCCATTCGGACACTTGTCCACTTTTCCTTCCGA
>JAQGAI010003201.1:0-11090 GCA_034696905.1 Lepidocyrtus violaceus
TTTAAATCTTTTTCTCATGCTTCACCCAAAATACTAGAAAATTTAAATTAATTTTTAATTTAAACGTTAAATGTGTAATTAAATATTAATGATATCATACGAAACTGAAGAGAAGATAAATACATAAAAATGCTAAATCAAAGTGACTACAATTTCATAGATAACTCGTGAAACGTTGACTTTTGCTTGTCGAAGAAACCTTCAAGGACATACTTCCAATAGCTAGAAAGAAACGTGAAATCAAAAATATTTTCCTCTGTCTCGACCCAAACCTAAAGTACTCGAACATGTTAGGGGAAATCCTTTTGTAACAATGAAAGAAAGAATCAGTACCTACACTACCTACTAACGATAAGTACAAATACAAACGTACAGCGTACATCGTTTCAATATCCGGATGTTTGTGACAGTGGACGGGGAAATCTGAAGGTCATGTAAGCCAGAAGTCTTAAAAATCAAAACACCCCAATAGAAAGAACCACCTAAATAACATTTATACCCACCCTTTCTTTTAGTTTTCAGTATTACATACTTCACATACGTATATATACTTACGTATTAGCAATTTCGTACACTAGCTAATAAATTATTATTTATTTATCATATTCGCCTCCGCCTCATTATCATTTCTACAAAGAGATCTGGCAGAAATGTTTAAAACAGTTTTCGGTGTTGTTGCTAAAAAGTTTTTTGTTCTTCTGTCGAAACAAAAAGGTTCAACCAAAAAGGAGCAAAACATTTTATTTTGTTTCTGTTCTATTCGTTTTCGATTTGCAGACAGCAGCAATAAATAGATTCAAAAACCTATTAAACCCATCAGCCCAAAGCTGTAAAGGGTTTCAACTTGTCATTGCGCTTGCTTGTGTTCATTGCTTTGCTTGCAATCATAAAAATGGCTCTGCCAACAACCTGTAAACGAGTAAACGGATATGTGCAAATCACTGTACTCGGTTGACTATTACTGTTGTTGTATCACCATCTAGTAACTTATTGCCCTTTCATTCTTAGGTAAACCTAACCCTCCATTTGTTACGTAATTCTGTTTCAGCTGCGAATAAGGTTGAACATTTTCAAGTGAAATGAGGGAAGCAAATGAAATACTATTTTGAATATTATGTATCTTTCTTATGACATCGACATCTGTGCAAACCAACTAAACCAAGGCAAAAATGTGGTCATAAAATTGTGACGATAATAAAGCAACCTTTTTATACTTTTTTTGGTAAAATATGATGAGGATCCGGGAGAAAGTTCACGAAATGATTGGGGCGTAACAAAAAATAATCATCAGATATAAGACAGTGAAGCCATCATCATAATTACCATAAAAATTGACAAAAAAGACAAAACTATGTAATTCGGCATAATATTATGAACTATCAAAAATAGAGTTATCAAGACTGATTATGAGATGATAAATGTTAAAAATTGATACACATCAGTAATGTTTACGTCATTACAATTCCAACTTTAAAAAATCTGTTGTCTGTAATTTTTGTTTGCTAAATTAAATCATCTGCAAATTTTATGTAACGGACATAATTTTGTGCGAAAAACTGTCCCGTTGTAAACAGGATACAGCACTGACATGCCACACCGTTCAAATTAAATGACATTTCATGAATGATGACGTAAGCATCCTTACATTAGAAGTAGTGGGTGATTCAGCAAGGCGAGGCATAAAAATAGTCAGTAATTTCAATTGTAGTTATTATGTACATATAGTAAAACTAAAGTTTGTATTGGACATGTTAGATTTTTGCACGGTGGCTGTAGTAAATGCGATCGGCAGAGTTAAGGGATTTCAGCAGGACTAGTTAATAAGTGGATGATGCACAACTCGAAAACTAAATGCAAAACAATAATTACGTAACAATGCTCACGTTGAACAATAGCAATGCAAGTTTGAGGATTCCCCAACAAAAATTCATGTTGGCTGATTTAGCCTACTGACTACTGACACATTCAGTCAGTTTGAACATGAATGCATGAATTGCAGTTGCACATTACGCAGTCATCATCGCATTCATTTTGCTTTCTAAGAACAAATTCATCTAATTGCTTGCTTAGCTGGTGGCGATCCGGTATCACGTATCATCATAGTGCAACCGAGTTTAGAAAAAAACTGCTGTTCTGAGACACTTCGCTTTATCATGTATCATCTTCATTTCAGTTTATCTGAATTTTAGCTAAAGAGAGCAGGGCGGCTATTAAAAAAAACGTTGCAGTTTACTATTGCATAAAAAAGGGAATAATTTACATCCTTATTTGAAAATGACAGTTGTTACATAAGACAAATACCGAACTTAGCCGTCTAATTTTCAACACTCATCACTCTACTCAGTCGTCAGTTACTCAGTCTCACGAGAAGATGCAATCCAGATAAACATCTTGAGCTACTAAGCAAACAAACACTTATGAATACGTAATAATAACCAATTAGCAAGTCCCCAGAAAAGGATTTTAAGCTCGAGCTCTATATTATGGCTCACTAAAATTGTGACAACTCCCATTTCTCATCATCCCCAATCTCATAGTCAGCAGCATGGCTTCAGATAACAGAAAATTTCAAAAAGCACTATTTAATTTTATTACCTCAAGCGTTGAAACAAGCTGAACATTTGATGACATGAGATTCACTCAAGCCTAACTTTACGGATATGCTAGAACTTTAGGGGAACTACTTTTTACTCCAATTTTAGTCACTAGTTTTCAAAAACTCAAAAATTCGCATGGTTTGCCCTGTCCCATTTTAACGGGGAAATCCGGCTGGCTCAGGACCTCAACGCGTCATAACATCATCATCATCCCTAACCTATCCAGTCCTCATTTCAACAGGATTTACCATTTTATGTAACCCTTTTTACTCACTTATTATCTCGTCCTAAAGAATAGCGATGCGTAAAGACAGATAAACAAGTACGTATGAACGAAGTGAGCGATTACATAATCGTGAAAATCCCTTTTGCGCTGGGAACTACATACATAGATAATCGGCCATAAAATCTTGAAACATAAACAGAGTTAGTCATACTTGCGATCATTTTTGCTATTACTATTTTTACAATGCTGATCTGATCTAACTTTAACAGCACCCATCATCCCTGTCTCGCCAATTCGCTATAATTGTACTAGTGGAGTACATGAACCTTTCGAGAAGAAGTGCTTCATGTGCATGTTTATGCTTAGGCATATCACATGTATTCCCAGCTCAATCACGCAATATTATGCTGTGCTCGAATTGAGGGATGGGGAATTCCCAACCAAGCACACCAAAAACAGCCCTTCAAGTACCCATCTTATAAGCAGTACTATATCGGCAAGTCTGTCTTGTGAGGTTTGTTGTTTTCAACGTTGTAAAATGAGCAGCGTTTTGTTTTGCTTGCTTGTGCGAGCGAACGCTGAGGAATCACTTTATAACATGACGCACTCTAAAAACGCAACAAACAAAGATGAATGCTTGTAGATATCATAGCGCTGAACGACGAAGGGGTTTACTCGCTCTCCTGTGCTATTTTACTACTTTTTACCTGATATTATTGCAACAATTGGGGATTTTTTGACAGTTACTACATAGCTATTTTCAAAGGAATCCTTAAAGATTACTTAGAGCCGGTAAAGGCCCCACGATTTTTTTTGCTCTTGTCTTGCAAAGTGAATGCCACTTCACTTTAGCTAGCCTTATATCATATCTGTTTGGCTCAAAGGGCTATATCCTGAACAGCACATGTACTGTGCATCCTTTCATATATAGTTTGCATATTATCTCAGATCGATCATCATTTAAGATTTTAAAGTGTAGCGTATTTTACATCGCTGTTAGTTTCACCTCATATAAATACACTGGGGACTGGGAAGGGAGCATGTCAGTTGAGGACTGTGAGCCAGAGAGGTGACAGTCACCATAATCAGAAATATATTTTACATCAAAGAACGTTATTAGTCCGATAAGAATCCAGTTTTTAAAAATATCCGACATGAATGATTTTAAGTGAGACAGTTGTAATTAAACAAAGTTTTATTTAATTTAACGGGAAGTGATCCAGCCAGAATCTATATTTTGTTTATTTGTGACAAGGACATCGGAAACAATCCAGTGAAAAGTCAAGGTAAGACATTTGCATATTTTCTTCTTTTAAAAATTAAGTAACTTGTTTAGCTATAGCGCATACACTTACACTACGTAACTATTTAAGGACATGCGAGGAAAATGAGGAAATGAAATTATGAAGTCAACATTTTGAGATAATTTTGCATGGTCACGAAGTGAAAGCGTGATTCGCAATTTCGCATCTTATTTAAGGTCTTTACGAAAGGGACGTTTTTTTGAGAAATGAAATTGTCAGGCTCTCTCAAGTACCTAAATGATTTTCATTATTTCATTAGCATATTAACATGATAGCTCAGGCCCTCCTGTTTATAAATAGAAAATTATAATTACTTTTTTTCTTCAAAAAATAATAAATTTTCAAATCTCATATCATGACTTAATTCAAACTTTCAAATTATCAGTTTCATAAAGCTTGTTTCGTTTCCTTCCTTCCTATTATTATGGAAAGGACTTGTCATGGTCCACCTGCTAAATCCCTACGTATTTTTTTCTGAAGCTAAACACCTTGATTTCAATAGATAAAGTAGTTTAAACAACAGGAGCTATTTTTAAAGTCAACCAAGCTTAAACTCAACTAGCATAATATATTTATAAGACTTTAAATATTCATCAAAAGAAGGCGAATTACACTTTCCTTTGAGTTGCCTACAAAGCTAAAGTCTTTTGCTAGCATTCAACTAAAGCCGCGTATTAACATTGTTTTGTTTATCATGAAAGAAGGTACCTATCTACCTGATATTAATACCTAGCCGAACGTGACAATTTCCTGAGTATTTAGTGGATGATAGCATAACAGGTCATTTACATACTCAATTCAAAATTTATTTATAGAATGGTTGATAAAATTTACTTTCAATTTTACGACAAGGCATCCCTTTGTTTACAAATCTTTTTGTGTACGCACTGTTCACCACATTGCCGGCATTAAACAAAAAATTGTCAAGTCAAAAAAAAATAAGAAAAGAATCTTCTTCTCGCTCTAGTAAAAATGCTATACAAATTCATGCCAAAACTGATTCGGCCAATTTCTTTTTCTCTGTCACTTTGTTTTCTGAGTCAAACTAGAATTGAAAAATGTCAACACATTCGAATGTCAATGTTAGTGACCATCATATTATCCCATCATCACAATAACAATGCAGAGATTTGTCTTGTCATGAAAATTTGTTTCACGAAACAATTCACTAGGTATTTTCATTTTAAAACTAAAACTGTAGAGTAGTGTGGGCATGAAGGCATGCTTATCAAGTTAATTATCGTCGCGTGCTCATCCTCCGTCAGAATGTTTTAGACAAAATCCGCCTTTGTTTACTCATTCCATAGTTCCAATATTTCTACATTTTGACCTGACAAAGTCAACAAAGAAGTTGTTAACTTTTGCGAGGGTGTGTTAATCGTTGCAGTTAGATTCATGTTCGCCGTATAAAGATAATTAGCACAGGGGACCTACCACACCAAATTACTCAGTAAATTCATTCGAATCGAAAGATTCCTCCTTGTCATAAAGATTTCAATACAATTCCCACGTATCAGACTAGTTTCCGTAATTTTTTATCCGTTTATCCATTTGAAAATAGCTCCCCTTCCATCTTAATTACAGGATATAGATTATAGATCAGCAGTAGCAAAAATATTGCTGTTATTATGTAATTTTCAATATCTCAGAAAATGATTACAGTTGTGTCAGAGAGCGGAAAAGTTAACTTCTGCATTCAATATTTTTAAATATGAAAATCATTAATGCAGGACAAGAATGATGTAACTCGTAAATATGTACCTAAGTACTTATCTCATAATCCTAATATGTTAAGTGTCATTTTATCATCATTATCATTCTCAGTTATGTACACAGCAGAAAAGACAATTGTATTAGCATAACATACATAACGAAAAACGACATTTCCTCAGGCATCCAACAATCGTTTTTTTTTTTGCTATTCCCTATTATAACACCTACCCATCCATCCTCCTCCTCTATCAGTGCAGTGAATCATATATCGTCATCTACATCTATTTAAGTATCCATATCTGACAGAAAAAGGAAGGAAATGGAAAGTGAAGACACTGCGTATCTCCAACTATGGCGAATGAAAGGGAAACTGTGAACTACACAACAAGTTTTATGATGATAGATGACGAACGGTGTGGTGGTCGCCATCCTCGTCAAAGCATAAAAGAAGTGAGACCGTGCATAAATGATAAGGGAGTAGTTAGGGAGTACTTGTGTGGCAAGGTAGAAGGCACCTCTACCCCATCACATCACAATTCACCATAAATACGATATAAGTAATAGACAGGCAATCATCATTAACGTCAGTTCTTTCTTTGTATTATTTAACAGGACGTATGTAGGTACCATTCACAAAGCTTACATAAGAGTAACAAGCAGGATTTTTTTTTCAAATGAATTCAATTTTTTTAAACGACATGACTCACTGAAAGGAGATGCTGCTTGTTGTATAATAATTAGTTGGTTGCTTCAATAGGCAATAAAATCTAATCTAAATTAGCGATATTATGTATAACAAGCGTGAGCGTTAAAAAGGGCTGCAGAAGAAGAAAAAACTTAATGAAGGGAAGTGCGAAATGGGCGAATAAAATTGTATTTTTAGAGAGGAAGAAAATGGATATGATGACGACAAATCATAAATAACAAGCTTTTCCTTTCTTTGCCCTTTTTAAAGCCCTTCAAGGTACGATGAATAAAGATACTCAAGATGGAATGATGATGGTGATAAGGGAAGACCACTAAAAAACTGCGAATACCAAAATAGAGACAACTTTCCAATACAGATTCTTTACATAAATAAATATGATATTACGTATTATATTAAGACTTCGCGACGGGTGTATAATGAGCATACGAGCATAGGTAGTGTCAGTATTAATATGGTGGAGCGAAATGATAGGACATCCGATAACGCCTCTTCAAACACTTACTTCCCAAATTTTTTAACATCTCATCTCATTTTTTACCTGAGTATTACGAGTACACTTGTTATTACGCCATAGAGAAGCATAATTAGGTAGGTAATGTTGACAAGTGTGATGATGAAATATGGAGGAAAGGAGGAAGGAAATATTCACAGATACCTTCGCCTTAAATAGCGTTTCTATAAAAATCGCTGAGGCGTAGTAAACTGGTTGGGAGGAAGATTTTATGACTGTTTTGGATGAAGATTAGCTAACCAAACCAATCCCTCCGCCTTTGAGCAATAAAATTCACTTTCCTTTTCTTCCACTTTTGGGTGGAGAAGATTTGAATAACACTTTGAGCAATAGTAAATGGATTGTGCAACTTTTTTTTTTGCAAATGAATATGATTTTGGTTCAATGCTAATAATTTAAAAAAAAATCGATTTTGTTAAAACTTGCAGGTACAAAACTGAACAATGAGAATACAACGCGTGTCCTTACGCTCCCTTGGCTTGGGCCTGCTGCTTATGGCAGCGGGTAGCCAAGGAGCACCAAATGCCACCAAATCCTCCTTCTTCCCCAGCAGTCCCCTCATCGACGTAACAAAAGGAAACTCAGACCCTTACATGGCGGAAGGTTCGGAGTTCTTTCCCAATGATGGAATGAAGCATGTCAAATTCCCCGGATCTCAACCTCAAATGCAACCCCGTCAACAATCTAGTAACTCTGAGGCTGCTCTGCATCATCAGCAGCAACAACAAACTCCTCAATTTCACCAACAATTCCAACAGGATCAACCCCATCAACAAAACCAGCAAAATCAACAGCCTTCTGTGATCATTCCGGTGGAGACATCCAATACTCCTAATGAAGCTGATGCTAATGAAGCCATTGATGTAATTTTGCAATCTGCTCGTTCCGGGAAAAGTCTGAACTTGCAGCAAGGTGGAGAAGAGCTAGTTAGGGTTGCCAGTGACCCCGTAATCAAGGAACAACTTGCATCCGGAAATGAAGCGGAAGCCAGGGGATATATCAGGAATAAACTTTGCTCTCTTGGACTCATGCCGGTAAGCATTCCAATCCATATTTCATCTACAACTAATTTCCAATTTTAAAATTATGTGGTCAAAATAATAATAAATGCCATAACTGTTTGTTAAATATTTCAACAGTGCAATCAATTCGGACCAGTGGACAAGCAAGGACTCATTGCCTCTGGCTCTGGTTACGGACCCGGACCTGCATATGGTCATGGGATCGGTCACGGTTGGGGCCCAGGAATTCCTGCCAAGGATGTGGCTCTAGTTCAACCAGTCGCATTGAAGCCCGTAGGTCACCCAATTGCTGCCGTGCCACTTGATCATCATCACAAGCCACATCCTCATCCACCCCACCACGGACATCATCCCCATCACCGTGGATATGGACTTGGAAAAGTTTACGGACACCCACCACCACTCCCCCCAAAGCCTATTTACAGACCAGGATATG
This sequence comes from Lepidocyrtus violaceus, assembly GCA_034696905.1. Lineage (NCBI taxonomy): Eukaryota > Metazoa > Arthropoda > Collembola > Entomobryomorpha > Entomobryidae > Lepidocyrtus > Lepidocyrtus violaceus. The sequence continues at coordinate 8,519 of JAQGAI010003201.1, forward strand.
GACCCCCACCCCCACCACCAGGACATACCGGGATTCCACACCCAGGCAAGCCCGTGATTGAGCACGTACATCATCACATTCATCATCAACCTAATGTCCATCATCATCATGAAACTCACGCACCACCTTCATTCACCTCACCCTACGTCTCCGATGAATTTGGTCTGAGCGCCAAGAACCCTCTCTCAATCTCCACACCTGGAGGCGACCCCATCAAAGTTGCTTCTTTCATCCCACCCTCACAAAAATCCCAATCTTTGGCTGAAATCGAAACCAACAGCTTCAACACCGGATCTTCCAGATATCACTCCGCCTCCTCGTCAAGCTTTGGCCCTTTATCAGGCTCATCTTTCGGAGGAGACTTCAACCGGATTGAAGACTGTACTTGTGTAAGAATCACCCAATGTGCCAGCTACGACATTGTCGGACAAGGAACCACCGGAAGAGAAATCATTTCCGGATTAGGAAAGCCCAGCTACGGACAAGTTGGCTATGGCATCGACCCCAGGAATAAGCTCAACGGAGGAGTTGAATCAAACTCCACCGACTCAACTTCCGGTGAAGAGGATGATTCTTCAGAATCCACCGAGCCTAACCAACAACTCGAAGGAAGATCCATGATGAGCAGTGTTGAAGCTGATGCCTCAGAAGATGACACCCCAACAACCACCCTCGGTCCCGATTCAAGCGAACAAAAGTCAAGAACCAAACGAGATACCGAGCCCCATCAAACCAGAGTAGAGTCTACCGTTGTCGATGAGCAAACTGCCGCTTCTGGAGATGGCGAATCTGTGCCGGTAAGTAAACTTTGGAGGGTGCATAACGCAATGAACCTAATTAGTACAAATTAGACCGCTAGTTTTAATCGCTTTTATATCCACCTCACTAACACATTAAATATTGCACGCTACTTTTGACACTACATCATTAGAGCGCAAGCTATTTAACTAACTACTCTACTTACTTGACTAACATTTCAATTGATGATGAGCCAATTATTGTAACGCTACATAACATGATGAACTGACTTGATTGTGGGGAGGTGACGGTTAATTCGATTTACTAACTTATTCCATAAAATACCTATTCAATTCATTTTTTACAACGTTAATTAACTGGTCTGGTCCAAATTATTTTTCAAATTTCATTATTTTCCAAATCTTTAATTTTGGGATTGTTTCGCATCAAACTTTGCTTCGGTGACTCCTATTTTTATTTATCTTTTTATTCGTACGTCAAAATCTAAAGTGATTTTTCTTTGTTCTTTTTTGACAACGCAATTTCCCCATCCTTCTTGACTGAATACAATTTTTTTACCCCACAAACAAAACAAATTCTCTGATGATACTGTTTTGAATGAATGAATGACAATTTTGGTGTGTGCGTGGGTGACTCACGTTACCTTCGATTGTTGCGTGAATGTAATTTCTTTTGTGTTGAATTATTTTCTGTATTGTTGTGCTATGGTTTGTTTGATGTCATCCTATACTCCCTTTAAATGGACATCATTATCCCACAACCCACACGCAAAAAAAAACACTTTCTCTTTCCTATTTTCGTTGAAAAAATCTTTTTTTCTTCCTTCCATCTTTCACTTTACATTTCGTTTTCTGGGATGCGCACACGCGTCTCGCCAATTTGTTTTGTGTATGACTTCTTCGAAAAACAATTACGATTCGTAACAATGATTGTGATGATCCTGGTGCGGACCAACGAAACTTAAATTTTGCGACCTGATAAACGCCTTCTCCGACGATGACAACGACAACAATCATCAACAATCAACAACGCCAACTTGCTACTCTTCTATCACAATACAATTATGAAAAATCTTGACAAATTACAATTACAATGAATACAGCCGCCTGCGGATGGCGAGGGTAGAGTCTTCGGTCAACTTTTACAAGGCATGAACGACAATAACTTTGTGAGAAACTTGACCAAATTTGCCGGTTATGATTTTGGTGACGACCCGACACAATTAGTCAGATTGGACGGTACAAACCTCGTAAGTACATTTTTTGAAAACACAAAGCTTTTTCAGGAGGATACTCAAGTAAAAATAGGACAAACTTTTAATGACTAATATGTGATGTTACCAATTTGTTTCTAGCGAATTTTGGGTAAACTGTTAGCAATTGAGCCAACCTGGGGAGTATCTTTTGGCCTCCCTGGAGGCTACCCCCAAGCGGGTGGTGGCTATCCACTTAACCCTGTAGGAAATAATCCTCTAGTAAATCCTTACAATGGAGGAGGAATCCCCTTAGGTCCTATTAGTGTCAATCCTCTAGTTTCATTTCAAAAGTCGTTGGACAAGACAAAGACAAAAATTTGGAAACCTTTAGTCAACCTCCATATCACTCCCAATCCTTACCTATTCAAAGGGCTCAAAGCTATTGTGAAGGCTACAAAGGGTAAAGGCTTGTTTGGCCACGGCCATCATGGTCATGGCTGGGGTGCACCTGAATACTTATATGGTGGTGGATACGGTCACGGACCTTATGGGCACCGACCTTACGGTCATCTTGGTGGAGGTACTATAATCCCCTCAACCATCCCTGTCCCTTACCCT
>JAQGAI010003202.1:0-11089 GCA_034696905.1 Lepidocyrtus violaceus
CTTCATGGCGTAGCTCTCATCAAATGTGAAATGAATGTATACTTCCAACAAGCCTAGCTAGACACTAGAAGCTTACCTTCGTCAATTTATCCGTACAATTAAACCACCTGATAACCAAGTTTAATACTGGGATCGACATCGGCAGTAGTCAGTCGCGCCTCCCCTCCCCTCCCTATACTCACTCAATCCCGAAAGTATTCTGCTCTGCACTTTGACCTATCGTCAGCACAGCAGCACAAATGACAACAACTGTTAGAAATTAAAATTTTCAAAGAATGAAGAAAGCGACCAGCGACCTGTTCCCAAAAACTTCCAGCCACAATTGACATTCACAATCCCTGAAAACCGTCTATCAATCAATCACTCAGTTCTGACCTGTCAACTGAACATTCGTGTTTCTTCGAGCAATTAAAACAGTCACAGCTCAGCGATCAGATCACAACTAACTAAAACTTGACTACAGTGTCGCTCTTCACTTCAGTCTCATTCCTAATCCCACACTGCACTACTACTTCTGGACCAAGATCAATACCAATACCAATTCATTTGATGATTTGATTTCAGTTCTTCTCGTCGGACCTTTTTCGCTTGCTCTTTTCCATTGTTCTTTGGCTCCACACGATAAACACAGACACCTCCACATTTCTGTTTCTGTCTGTCTGATCTGACTCGAATGAATAATGGCATTGCGAGAATCTGCATGCAAAGTTGCATGAAAATGTTGCAGATCAACAAAACATGTTTACGTCTCTCTCCTTTTCTCATTATGAACAAAAAAGCTTTAGCCGGCCACCCAAATCACGGAGCCATAGAGTAAACCCTCTCGTGAGACTTCTCTTCTATGTCTATAGCCATATCTCTATGTAAAAATGCATTATGAAATGGAAAAGATGAGAGAGTGAGTGGAAATGAATGGGTCACTTGAGCAGCTATCCATGTATGGCTCACTTGATTCAAATATCTTCCCTTCTATACAGCCATTTGCACTTTGTATATATAAAAATCAGCTGGATAAAACTGCCGAGCAGTTAGTTAGTGGAAATTAGTTAAAATTGTAATTTAACTAGTGATTTCTGGTCGGGTGGGGTTTCAAAATAAAGGTAAGCCAAGCTTGAGTCTGCAGTAATAGTGCTTTTAGTTGTACAAGTGCATTTAAAGTTGGGTGTTTACAAATACATTAATTCACCTACATGCACTTTTTGGGTGTGCATTTAAATTAAAAGTTTTAAAAGTACTTTTTATTGAAATTGTAAATTAGATAAATATTTCGATGTTGGTACAAAGACCAAGTTTCATGGATGATGGAAGAAGTTGCTTTATTTCTAGCATTAGTAGTTAGTTCAATTATACGGTTTTAATTGTTGAATTTAATTTCGTTTTTATGTTTCAGGGTCGGTTTCGAACATTAAATCGACAAAATGTTGAGTTACGTGGCAAAGTCAAATGGAATGTCACAGTACTTCAAGGCCACAGCGACTGCCGTAGCTGCTGTAAAACCAGCAATTTCGCCCCCAGCTGTGTTAGCTGCAGCCCTTCCTGCTGGATATCCAATGCCTGGAGCGCGACTTGATGGGGATACTCTCCGACTCAATGCCCCTCGGAATGGACAGGTGAAAGTTACTTCCGGTATTAGGAGCAGCAACGTAGTGAGATGTGCTCATACTGATATCCGGATCCCTGACTTTACGGACTATAGAAGGAATTCAACGAAGGATCCCACATCTAAGGCGAGGGAAAGCGCTCCAGCAAGGCAAACCTTTTCATACGTTATTACAGGGGCTGGTAAGTTTCTCTCAACTCGACAGCAACTTTCGCTCGGTATATTATTTTTACAAAGGAGTGCAGTTTTAATTAATTATGCGATCTGTTTTTCGATGCAGTTTCTTCAATAACTGCGGCATACTGCGCAAAGACTATTGTAACGGATCTTGTAGTGAGCATGAGCGCCTCTGCGGATGTGTTGGCTCTGGCCAAGATTGAAGTCAAGCTTGGAGATATTCCAGAAGGAAAGAATGTTACATTCAAGTGGAGAGGAAAACCCTTGTTCATTCGCCATAGGTTAGTAATTAAAATTAAATTCAGGAGAATAGATAGTATATTGGTTTGGCTGGGGCTGGAAATCAGCTTGTAATTGATTATCGAAGGGGTAAAGTTGATAAGAAAAAATTGTAACATTTATTCTTGTATTTTCGAAACAGAACTGCTGCAGAAATTCAACAGGAAGAAAGTGTTGACGTTTCCAGCCTTCGTGACCCTCAACCTGATTCGGATCGTGTGCAAAAACCACAATGGCTCGTAATCCTCGGGGTCTGTACACATTTGGGATGTGTCCCAATCGCAAATGCTGGTATGTAATTAATAATTTGAAGTTATAAAGGGAAGAGATTCGTTTTATCTTTTAGTTAGTGTGATTATTGAGCACTTTCTCTTCTCCATAAAACCTATTTTTTTAGCAAAGATAATAAAAGGTTTTTCTGATCCGATGGATGCGATATTTTTATAGGCGATTTCGGTGGCTACTACTGCCCATGCCACGGGTCACATTACGATGCTTCAGGAAGAATTCGTAAAGGACCGGCTCCTCTTAATCTTGAAGTACCCACATATGAATTCCCTGATGAAACTACGCTCTTAGTTGGTTAAAGATAAAGTGCTATTCATCATAGCATTGTGTATAATTAATACTGTATTTAAAAAAGATTAGTGCTTCGTCACATTTAGTCGATTATAATCGTCTGCTAGTTCCTCCTGTAAAATGAATTGGGGAAATATAAATGTGTCCATATATATGATTGATTTCTCGAGAAAAAAAATGCTCTTTTTATGAATTTTTATTACCTATCTCATTATTGTTCATTGTCATCAATTGTTTGGGTGTTCTTCTTGTTGCTGCAAGACAATCAAAAATTGTGAATTGAAATGGCGTCATGAAAGAATGCATATATTGTAAGTTGGTTCCTTGTAAATTAGCGAATTGTAAAAACTCGGTTTGGATGGGTTGGTGCATAGTACATTTTTCATTGCGTGCGTGCACTTACCTATATAGTTAATGAAATTGATAATCGACGAAGCTTACAACCGTTTGCTTAAAATGTGTAGCTCCTTATCACTTTCAATTCATCATCGCTCGCACGCACTGACTGCACCCTGCACCTACACCAACGAAAGGGTTTGGAGGAAGGAGCATGTGATTGAGTTGCAGGTGTTTGCGTTTTTTGGTTATCATCAGTCAGTGGGTTATCAATCAGTCGCCAGACACCGTCTTCATCACGATTGTTGTTGGGGAGGGTGGATAAGCAGGCAACGTTCCAGTTCCTGCAATTTAAATTCGTAGTAACTAAGGAATTTACGTTCAAGTAAGACTACTATCTGCTTTCAACGACCCTACAAAACGCAGTTTCCAGTTTCGCTCTGCTCAATGAGTTGAACTCTCACTAATAAATTTAAAAAAGTAATTTGTCATGTTTAGTAGCTCATATTAATAATCATCTCTGTTATTATTTCAAAACCTCTTCTGTTGCCTTTTCAGTGTATCTCAAATTATAAAATAAACTGCAAAATGTTTAATTGCGTGTTCAAGTCGAGTTACTTGAAGGTCACGTCAGCAGCTGTAGCTGTTGGGAAGCAAGCGTTGTGCCCCGCGGTTGTGGTGCCTGCGCATCGTCCTCCTGGGTATCCAATGCCACTACCTCGTCTTGTTGGAGAGAGCCTTCGACTTTTTGCCCCTTGTACTGGACATGTGAAAGTTACTTCCGGCGTGAGGACCAGCGGCTTTGTGCGATATGCTCACTCTGACATCAAGATCCCGACTGAGGAATGGGATTACTATAGGAGGAACTCAGTCAAGGACCCTTCTGTTGCAGCGCGTGACAGCGTCTCGGGAAGGTTGAGCTTCACTTACCTTATTACCGGCATTGGTGAGTAATGCATTGCGTGGCAATGCCACTTTTTATATACATATACCTCTATACCAAATCATTTACTTCAATATTGAGAGTAATTAACAAACGGAATTTATCTATTTATGTATTTTTTTAACAGCTTTTGGAATTACTTCAGCATACTCTGCGAAGACAGTTGTGTCGGACTTCATATGGTCCATGAGTGCTTCTGCGGATGTACTGGCTTTGGCTGCTATTGAAATCAAGCTCGGAGATATTCCAGAAGGAAAGAATGTAACACTGAAGTGGCGAGGAAAGCCCTTGTTCGTTCGGCATAGGTAATTTAATTGTAATAATTTATCTTCAGTAGTAGTAGTAGTAGTAAATATTTATTCTTTTATAATTTATTGCTGAGTAAAACAAAACATGATAATTTATTGCTGTGTACAAACCCATAGGACTGCTGCTGAAATCGAAATCGAGCGAGCCGTAGACATTACCACCCTCCGTGACCCACAAACTGATGCGGAGCGTGTGAAAAACCCAGACTGGCTTGTAGTTCTCGGAGTCTGTACTCATTTGGGATGTGTGCCAATCGCTGGCCAAGGTATGTATTTAATTTTACATTTTTATTGAAAATAGCAACGGATAGCTGAAATTGGGATCGGAATTTTCTCATAATATTTTTTTCAATTTGTAATTCTAGGTGATTTCGGAGGCTATTACTGTCCGTGCCACGGATCCCATTATGACGCATCTGGAAGAATTCGTAAAGGACCGGCTCCTCTCAATTTGGAAGTACCGGAGTACGTATTTCCTACAGACTCTACCCTCGTGGTTGGTTAGACGAGTGCTGTTAATATCATTGCATTGTATAATTAACGTAATTTTATGTATCAATGTCAATTATATGTTTAGTGTTATATCACATATATTTGGTCGAGTATAGTCGCCTATTAGTTACTCATGTAAAATGAAAGCGAAGTATGTAAATTGGGAAAATATAATTATGTCAACAATATTTAATTGAAACCGACAACGTAATAATATGTAGTTTGTTTCCTTTTGCATGTTATAGCGTTTAATTTCAGTTTACCCTAGTAGCTACTTCTAATTGATCCGTCAAGGAGTACTAGTTGTCAAATCAATTCTACTTCTATTTAGTTACTGTTAGTTTACTTTAGTTTTGTGCTTTCATGCATGGTAGATGATTTTTGAAGATAACAGATTTGACTTTGGCAGTAGTATTGTCTATAATTGATGAAATTGATGAATGACAACCAATGAACCAATTTATGACAAATAACAACACACAACCATCATCATCAGATTTTTTTTATACACATCGACAAAAGTGCATGAACGAACGCATTGGGTTTATTTCTCTTTCTCACTTATAATCATACTATTACAAAATAACGTTTTGTCAATATAGTCAGTGGATTTCTACTACGAAAAAAGAACAAAATAAATATGAAATAGGCACGTATTACTTGTAAATTGACTTAGTTGATAGTAATTAAAAATTTGTAGATTCCCGAAGAATTGGTAGATAATAGTTTTATATATATAGCGCTGACATAATGTAATTTTTTTTTCATACGATAAATCTAAACACAAAAACGAAATGCAAGACTTTTTTGTTAATATTTTCTGGAGAAATCTGAACATATTTTTTTAAAGAGCAATAATTAAAAAATGCAACTACATATGACATGTTTGTTGCACTTTTGGAGCAGCAGAATAAATCAAATCTCTACAGTTAACGTATGCTATATAATAAATCATTTAAATAACTCAATGACATTTTATACATCGATAATATGTACGATTGGCTTAAACATCTTTTTTTACATACATTTAATATAGGATTAAACACATTTTAAACATGGGTTTTTCTTTATGCGGGACTGTTTTTCAAACTACTTTTTAAAATACCTACAGAGTATTGTGTATAAGATAACCGTGTGAATACAGAGACGAGTTATCTGTGTAATATATATGTTCAGAGCGTTATATAGCTTATCTATATTTTTGTACCCCTACTTCCTCGCGCGAGATTGATCGAAGAGTTGACTATTATTCTAACCAACGATATAGTTTTGTTTTAATACTAACATATAGATTTATCTTTTGTTCATTTTAAATACATGTGATTTCATTTTTAGCAAGCTTTGTCATTTTTAAACGGAAATAGATATATATGTTGATGAAACATTCAGCTGCAGCATTTACGGTAATCTGTATATATCGCATTTAATACGTACGTAATATTAGTTTATCTTTTATACTTATTAAAGCTTTGAACTATATTTTGCAGGTCCAACTGTAGAGCGGAATTCAAAAAATGGTATATGTATAGTTTTTTTTATATATTTTTAAAGTTATGATAAAAATGAAAACAATCATAGAACTGGGATTATAGAGTTTAGGCGACGGGTTGCACTGTCGACCTTTCTAGCGCCAGTTGATTTCTGAAGGTGCTAGCTTTCTTGGCTCTGGAAGATCGGATGATTTGTAAAACCATGGCCTGCAAAAAACAAAACAAAGAAAATGAGTTGGGTTAGACTTTAGACTGGACCAAAAGCAATGAAGTGGACTTGTTTCATTTCAACACTTACTTTGCAGTCGTGGCATACGACCATCAGAGACCCTTTCAATTTTTCAGTCTTGTCATCTTCTTTCCCTCGACCGAAGCCCCTCCTGAAATGAAATGAAAGTAAAAGGTATAGACTTTCTGTTAGGCTTTATTTTCAAGGCTGCTAGAACAGAACAAGCGTAATACTCCAGGGACATGGGATGTTTGCCCAGAGCATACTTACTTAAGTATTCACTGCGTAGATGTATTTTATGGACATAACTAACTATGGCATGACTCAAATTCATTGAGAGTGTAGATTCTCAATGAAATTAAACATTTCCTGCAACCCACCTTTTAAAAGCCATGAGGCCGAGTGAAATGGAGGTGACAGTGGGTAAACTGTAAGGTCCATGGCCATGATCCGGTGAAAATCTGTCACGCTCTTCCGACTCCAAAAGCCCTGGAGAAATGGAACGCTGTCCACTGTCTGAATCCGTCCCAATGGACTTCCGCGACATGTTTGGTGACGTGGGTGCACTCCCGACGCTGTTCTTCCTTCCTGCGGGTTTGCTATTCGTAGTGCCGCTAGTGCTATTTGGTGTTGGCGTTCTAGAACTAGGTAGCAGCTCTTTCTCCTCATCACGGGGAGAAAGTGCAGGACTGAGACTGGACACCGGAACTTTGGAGAAGTGCTCTGTTGGTATTCTCATCTAGAAAATTGATAGAAAATAATTACAAATTAACTTTTGTTATGTCAGCAAGCAAACAAAAATTATTTTCTCCGAACACATCCTCTCTCTTGACGTACTTGAGTTAATTACTTTATTTTATATTTTTGGTATACTTACCTTGGAACAACATTTGTTACAGACCATCCTCTTACATAGTTTGCATTGACTACCCCATTGAAACAGACCGAAACGAGTTTTCAGGCATAGGAAGCAAATCTATGGTTAGAAAAAACAAAATTTACAATCAACTTTACTGCTTCAATAATTCATTTGTAGATTTCATTGCCAACATAATTCACATTTTATGTCTAATGTATATAGAGTATTGGAGCCTCATTGTAATTGAATTGGTTTCTCATATTTTTTTATTTTGCGATTTTGATTTTTATGACTTATTTTTTTTTAAAGCTCGTTATGTAGCAAGTTCCAATTACTAATTGCAGGTAGGTTCGTTACAGTTACTAAAAGCTGCTTGACAAGGTACTTCCTCTGTCAATGATCATATTATGATGAGATAAAGCAATTAAACTTGGTTTGCCTCTGTCCGTACTCCGTATCCCTAATTCATTTAATCGATCCGTTCGGAGTTCACGTACCCTATAAAATTGAAACATTTTCTCTCTCCCCACGTGTTTCTTTCTCGTAGTCGTGTTTGGATCGAAATATTTGTAAACTGCATAAAACTTATTTTCTACCTGGCTGTAAAATTACGTCAGTAGGGCGGAAACGATTTATTTATGGAATTAATTTTGCAAAAATATAATAAAGAAAACTCAACGGGTGGTCAACTGCAATATCGGAATTAGGTATGGATGTACATATTATTACATAGAGTTATTCCTTGTTGTTAAATAATAAAAATAAGGCTAGTGAACGTTCCGGATTGTGAACCGATAAAAGTAGCATCATGCACTACTTAAATTAGTTCAGTAAGATTTTGGGTACATTAATAAATTGAGCTAATAAAAAAATATTTAATTCGTTATTTATTATGCTATGTATTAAGGTACGGAAAAGGTATCCTATACCTAAACAGATATATGCAATTGATTAAAAATGATAAATAAATTCAAATGGAAATTAACAAAATTGCCGTGATTAAGTTATTAAAATTAATGTAATGAGCTTCAAGAGCGTTTTAAGGTTTGAAATAAATGGAGTTTTCCTACTTGTTGTGCCAGTGCTGTCAATACAATGATACAATGATACAGCAGTTTACTTTTATTGAGAAATTATCTTAATTAAGCCCTGGTTAATTACGTATTTAGATATTCCGGTTTCCTTAATTTTCATTCATGACGTTAGGTATAATTAATGTTACTATTATAGTTCAGAACTCCGAAATGCTGAATGTGTTGAAAATGGTTTGCATTGCTTATACGTTGGGGAAATATGAGACCTGCATTTCAACAAACTTCGCATGCAACAAATATTTCTTTCGGATATGGACAACACGTAAAGGATCAGTAACTCGACAAAAGGCTTAAGTCACCGCCTCAAATTTCTCTCAACTTCGAGCATAAAACTTCGTCGGTAAAATTCTTTCCTACATCGCATTTAAAATTTTTATTTTTAGCAAAAAGAAAGAAAAAACTGAAATGGTTTATTTCATACCTTTCCCTTTTCTACATCTTCCTTCAGACTACAATCCACTGGAAGAGCTTCGAGCTCCGCTTTGGTAAGAACATATCGGATGTGAACCACTTCCTCCAGATTCAGAGACAGACATTCCATCGCAGTCTGCCACTGATTAGACTGGAAGAACTCTTCTTGGAGAGAACTCTTGGAGACAGAGTGAGGGAGCTGCTTTCGTCTGTGCAGTATCGGTGAGACAGCAGGCCCATTGAGAGAGTCGAAAATCTTTTTAGAGTTGGTGTATTCAAAGGGAAAGGTAATTATAGTGTCACTATGATCATCCCCCATTGTCGGATTGCATATCGTGTGCCTTCTCCGGAGATCCACTAATCTCTCTGTGCTCCCACCCAATACACTTTGCTCACCTACAAGGAAGACAATTTTAAGGATTAAACCAATGAAGCAAAATCCATTTTCCCAAGTCATATATCATCATTTTTCATAAGTCATGAGAACCGACCAAAAGTGAAGGATTAGGCAAATGTTATGGCTAAGAGGAGGAGGGGATGAGGTAAAGGATAAACAGACTTGTGAAAAATCTCCCCAGCCATAGCCATACACATTTCCCAATCACTTTGCGTATACTTGTTAAAAATCTTGTTAAAAGTGCTTATTTTGACGGATGGACACCCCAAAGTACTTGCACTCCTAACATAACATGATTAAATGGCTAAGATTTCAGACACTTACCAATGGAAGGTTTACTTTTCCACGGTGAGACAGGTGTCGACTGGGTTCCGTCTGAGGAACATATATGACTGTAGAAACACATCCCATTGGTTCCCTTGTTGTTGTAGGACTCTTCAGCATCGTCTTCGTCGTCATCATCAAAATCCTGAAAAATTAAAAAAAGAAAGCCAAATAATTACATTGACCTGTCTCATATACACAAACACTTATTCTGTAAATCATATTACTCTGCTCTACTACTATTTAATTTTACGTACAGTTTTTCTTTCTATGTGAGCTTGTTCAAAAATTTTCTTCTATTTGAGGAACCGAATTCGCATCCCGTCCTATCATAAGCCATTAAGTATAACCTTAGCTGGTATGGAAGAAGGCACATAATGTTTGACGTTATGTAAGTCGTGAACACACATCCTTTTCTAACACCTTTTGTGGGATTCCGTCCTGCCATTTAATCCCAAGGCAGACTATTAATCCCACATAATCTTCGAGGGTTTCACCTCCCAGTCCCAATCAGAAAGCCTTTATTGTAGCCGTAGGTCTCATGCAGTAGATCTTTCTTTCTACAAGCGTCTTTCGTTAGCTAAAAGATTTAGCTTATTTTGCAATTTCAGGGAAGTCATTTATGCTACTACATAGATATGTATGTATACCTATACCTACGTGCTTATCAATCAATCGCCATCATCTCTTAAACCCATCCAGACTTTAACCCGTCCCAATCTCCTAAAATAGATTTGCCAATAGGAATACTTTCCCAGAATGTACAACAACTTGCAGCAGAAATTCTTTTTTTTAATGAATCCTCCTCGTTATATAAGAATCAAACATGTTGACAATCCCTCCATGAGATGCATCGTGAAGACCATATATGTAAAATAATGACTGAAAGGATCATTATTTCGTTTATGCTTGACAATGCCATGTCCAAATCATTTGTCAATTTTTTTATATTAAATAATATGCGGCTTTATCAATACTTTCAATACTTCCCACAACCTTCCCACGACACGACATTCTCGGAACTTCAAAGCCTTTTTATAGTTGGGGATGATTTAAATTATTTGTCCTCCCATGGAATGTAGGCTGCAGGCAAGTTTGGCTCTCCATAAAGGAGTCAATTTTTTTTTTAATATTTGCTAATCAAAATAATGATTTTTCCTAATTCGCCTATTGAAGATTTCCTTAAAAAGAGTACATTTTGTTTAGGCACTAAATGTCTAAAAACTGCCGTGTCTTCCATTTCTAACATATTTACAATAACTGCAATTAAGGCTTAAAAAATCTTCACAAAAAATAAATTACGATATTACGAACCGAGTGATTTCCAATACAACCTTCCACCACCAACCACCTCGTTTCATTGGAATCCATGCAGGCATGGTGGCGTGCCTAATTTATTTCATCGTAACATATCGTGATAATATCAAAGATCCTCCTGCTAATAAAGCGTTTTACATTCCAGAGTGGGACTTTTTTATGGCATTCCTTTCATCTTTGATATCGATACCAAATGACAAATCAAAAAGATTTTGCAGCAAATTCAGCAAATTATTATCTAACAGTGAACTCGG
>JAQGAI010003203.1:0-11087 GCA_034696905.1 Lepidocyrtus violaceus
GCCTTTGACTTTCTCCCTTGCCTTCCTCTAATCTTATTTTTTTTGTGCATACTTTCACAATTTCTCCTCCGCCAGGTTGTTGAATTATGCCGTTGTTCCGTTGCCATCAGCACCAGGAACAGGAGCAGAATTACCGGCTCAGCACATCTTTCTCAAATTTTCCGGGAGAGTAAGGCTAATATTAATATGGGGATGATGATGATGATCCTTTCTCCGCTTCACTCCCCCTCTCTCCTACCAATTTCCCCCCTTGTTTAAAGTGTGTGTAGTGTGCGGCTCTCCAGCAGGAATGATAATATTGATATTTGAAAGCTCTTCCTGTCAGTAGGTATATAGCCAGTTCTTCTGCTCTCTTGTCCTTCCAAGAAAAAAAAATTATACATATATCCATTCCCTTTTCTCTCAGCTCATCTGAGAAGCCAGATGAGTGGAGGAACTTAACTTGCTCCATGAGGAGGATCGACTAACTAGGGAGGAAGCAGATGAGAATTAGGGAAATCTAATGAATCAAGCCTTTTGTTTTACTTTTCCATGAGGAGATAGGAAGTTACAGGGAAGGGAAGGGGAGAGGGAAAGGATGAGACAAAGACTCAGCCACTTTCTCTCATCATATCATACCATTACCTATATACCTAGGTAGGTAATAATTGGACTGGTACGCGTCATCCTCATCCACTTTCCCCCTTTCTCATCTCCTCATGCACAACCAACAACCTATAGACTATCCAGGACCAACTGGTGAAGGCATTAGTTTTAATAGACACAATGAGCTGAAGCCTTATCATGATCGTCATCATCATCATCATCATCATCGCCATCGCAGACTTGGGAGAAAAAATATGCTTCCTACTGGATCAGCATTCCTCTTTCTCCTCCTCTTCTTCTTTTTCAATCTTCAATAGTATAATTATGATCCTTCTCTTCCCATCCTCAGAGAGAAATATGTACCTACACATATCTATAATAGTTTAAAAAAAAGAGCGCCAGGAGCTGTAACAACACCAAAAAAATTATATTGTTTTTTTTTTGTTTCGCGAAAGTAGAATGAGACTTATTCAGTCAAGATCACAAGTGGTATTGGGTATTTTTTTACTAGTATTACAGATAGATAACATCATTTTGGTAGATATCGGGATGGGTCTATGAGGTAAGCGTGTATGAAGCGCTAGCATCAACATCACCATCATCATCAGCCACGTTCTTCGCTCCTTTCTCCCCAAATTCCATTTCCCTCCAGGCGCCCTCCCATCTCCTATATGGAATAATGGGTCCATATTGTTCTTCTCACAGAACAAATGGATATTATTATGGGAGGGGTAAACTGCTGAAAAAAAAATTACACACATAGCCATACAACATATTGTTGTTATATACATAAGAGGTTTAAGTGAAAGCAGAATTTTGTTTTGTCTGTATCTGTCTATTTCCTTTGCTTTCATTTTCATCATATCATAACGTGTGTGATGATTGGAGAAAGCAGAAATCCTTCTTTTTTTTGCACAAAAAATTTTTTTCACATACAATATGTCTGCCTTCTCCATCCAATCCATTATATATCAAACAATGGCTTGGGATAGCCATCATCATCATATCATTCATAGTCAAGGAGGAGAGCAGAAATGCCGTATTCTTCTCATGTGAGTTTAGTTGGGGTGTTCAGTCAGTGAGTAATTTCAGCAAGGCTTGTTGCCTCTCCCCCGCTCATTTCCTTTTTTTCTTCTCCTTCCCCGCTGTAAATCAATGTGAAAGTGGAAAGGAACAGGGCTAATTAGCCGTGTGATGGCGGCTGGATACCCCCAAAAAAAGGAGGAAGAGGAGGAGGTAGGATGTAGGAAGGTGGCACCCGTTGAACAAAAAGGATTGCTGCAATTCTACATGCATTTGAGTAGTAAAATCTCAATGTTCTCACTTCACATTACCCTTTCCCATTTTAGCTCTCCCAATTTATACGCATAGTTTGGTGAAAAAAGGAAAGCATTTTTCTTTTCTCTTCCCCCCTCCTCCAGCTGTCGGAATTAAATCATCCCTTAAAATTAAAATTAAGTGTGGGGCCTTCTTCCCGCTGGAAAAGGGATCAATCTATTTTAAACAGGACTATGTATGAGATCATAATCATACGTGATCGTTAGCATAGCACGTTGCCATTCCGAAAAAAACATCATCATCATTCCTTCCTTCTTTCCAACTAGACTTCACTTTAGTTTCTCCCTTCCAGCTGGATGGGAAAACGGGTATTCAGTCAGTAATAAAAAAAATAGGGAGTGGAATAAATTTTGTGCTGATGGTGCCGATGATGCCGGCGCTCACTTTTCCTGCTTTAAATAAGTTCTGCTGGGTTGGCTTGGCTTAGCTTCCTCCTTCCAGCACTGTTTGTTGTTGAGATGGTGATCGGGATGATATTGACGATGATGATGATGATAATGGGGAAAATGCATGAAATACTTTTATGTACTTGTCTAGTTAAAATGGTGTATGATGATATATTATTTTCGGGAATTGGGCAATACACCCTGCCAATGGATAAAAAAAGAAAGGTTGTTCCTTCTTCACAGTCCGGGAAAATGATGGAGAAGTCAGCGGAATCCAATAGAAAAGGGCTGACTGGGCCTTATTTCCTCTTCATGAGAATATATTGGGCACTCACTTTCCCTTTCTCTTCCCACTTGTTTTCTCTCTCAACTTTAGTTTCCCTATTTTCCTTCCTTCCTTTCTCCTCTCCAAGCAGAGTTTCCCATGTCTCGTCCATCTTCTGGTTTGCATGATGATGATGAGATGGAAGATGGGATTCGTTTCGCTGTGGATGCAGTAGTAGTAAAAGTGTGATCATTTTCGTTTTCATTTCGAATAATGCTGAACGCATTGTATTTATTTTGAAGTCTTTTGTTTAACCAACTTATTGCAGAATTAAATTAAGTAAAATAAATTTTTAAATTATAATGTATTTACTTGCCTTAGATTCGGCTAGTTATTTCTGATTTTAAGAAGATGCATAACGTCCCTGCCATTTTTAATTAGTTTTGTTCACACCAAATGGAGCAATTGTAAAACCTCTTTCCTTCCCAGTCTACTAATTTTTAATTTTGATTTTACTTCCCCTTCCGTTTCAAACATATTCCCCTATTCCAGCCTTTCCCTTCTTGATGGACAATTTTACGGAGGGAAAATTTGTACCAGGAAGAAAATAAATGATCCTTCTCAATAATAATTCTACGCGTGAATGACTTCTGCTGCTTCTTCCTCCTTTCCCATAATAACATTCCAACTTTTCGCTTCTTCACCATCATCACCACCACCACCACCAATAGAGTATATAAGACCTTTACTGAAGATCACTTCAGAATATTCTTCTCCCCCTCATCCTAAATTGTAGAGAAAAAAAAAGAAAATAATGAAATATCTAAAGAAGAAGAAAAAAATCGGCTAACCTGCTATATCTCCATCATCTCCCCCCCCCTCCGAACTCATTGTTGCTCAACTGAAAGAGGGAGCAAGGAAGACGAACATTATTTTTCCCAGTCAGTCAGCCAGTCAGTCACTCATCCAACTTCACTTTTCTTTTCCCTCCACATCATCATATAATATTACTGGCTGTTCAACTTCATCCCCAATTTTTTTTTTCCAGAATTGGAGAGAAAGAAAAAGCAGCAGGGCTGAAGCTGCTAAACTAGCTATCTTTTCCCTATTAAAATGCACATATTTTTGTTCCTCCTCCGTGAATAGTTTTTGCCTGTTCATCATCATCATCATCATCACCACCAACCAAGCCAAGAGCGAAAGGCAGCCAGCCACTTGACTAGATCACTTTCATTTACTTTTTTTTTCGCTCTCTCTGTCTCTGTCTCAGTTGTTCCTCCTTGGGAGAAATGAAATAAGAAGTGAAAATGGAGTCCAACCCACATAACTACAATGTGAGGGGGCTATCCCATATAAAATGATAAGGGAACTCCACTCACTCTTCTTCGGAAGAGAGAAAAAAAACGGAGGGCTTTTTATATCTTCTCCCAATCTCCAGTCTCCTTCCGCTGTATCCACGAGTTGTCTAAACTTTCCTTTCTTATTCTTCTTCTTCTCCTTCTAGTTGTTCCCCACACTTGATTAGTCCTGTTCAAACAAGATTGGGCCGTCAGGAATGGCTCAACAGGGTTTTCATCATCCACCTCTCCTTCTTCTTCTTCTCCTTCTCCTCCCTTTCTTATTTCTTATAGCTTGTTGGAGAGTGAAAGTGAAGAGAAAAAAAAGGAGAATAATAATGGGAAGAGCATCATCATACCAAGGAAGTGAGTTGAGGAGGAAAGGCGAGAAAAAAACCACAGGGAATATGGGGATGGCCAACGATGTGGCAAAACACTCTTCCTAAGTCTACTACACACATATATATCCCAAGTCATTCTACACGAGCTGAAAGGAACATTGGAGCATTAACATGAGGAAAATTTCCTCTCTAGGATTTCATCTTCGTCTATCTTGGAGGTAAAATGTACATAATAGGCTGGTGAGTGACTGACTGACTGAGTGAGTGAGTGAGCAAGTGTGTGCATCTTAAGTCTGTCGACCTCAGCAAGTATTTTTTTTGCATTACATTACATTACATCACACATTACATGTGAGAAGGGAGTGTCGGGATGGGAAGAATAGGAAAGGAAGGGATAAAAAAAATATCTGGGTAATACTAATATAGACATAGAGATGTACTCTGATAAGACGAGACAATTGGCCCCAACTACTTTCCTTAAGCCTTAATGTATGATCATTCTCTGGCCGGTATACATATTTTGTGTGGAAGTTTCTTTCCTCTTCCTCTCCGTCTTTTCTATGGTGAGTGAAGGATGGATGAGGAGGGAAGAGAAGAATTGAAGTTGAAGTCGGTGAAGAAAATAACTAAGAAAAACGACGGAGGACTAACCCAACTCACTTGCTTGTACCTCTTCTTGGCATAATATTGGCCGTGTAGCTGGATGGGGCTGTAAGATCGAGAGAAGGGAAGTGAAAGTAAAGTGGCTTGGCTTTTTATTAACTGCGAAGGATAGCTTGTCTTAAAAGCTGATGGGGGATATTGGACTGGAAGCTAATATTCTCCGGTGATGCAATCCCCTCCCGATGACAATGCTGGCGGTGCGGTGCGGTCAATGCCAACAGAAGAAGATTCGATGAGATCGCTGCTAGTGTTGTATGTGTTGATGGTTGACTGGATCTGTTGAAATTGGGGATGTCGGCGGTGGAGATGGCGACGACGATGATGATGATGATGATGATGATGCAATCCAAAACACACACTTGAAGGAAAATCAGCAGAAGAGGAAAAAGGAAGAAGGGGAGGAGTTGAGTAAAACGTTTTCAAAAACTCCGGAATCCCTTGGGTCCCCCACATTTATAGATTTTTTTTTACAATGGGAATAAAAAGAGGAAGTGGAGGAGGAATGGAAGGAATTCTCTCGTTTTTTATAGCATTTTTCTCTCTCATATCACACATCATGATGTCCGCTCCTGATTTTATGGGGAAATGGTCATCCTCCCTCCATCCATCCATCCCATGGAGGGGGAAATCTAATGTGGTCAATAGAAAAACTACTAATACAAGGGAACAAAATTCCACCTCCAAAGGGAAAGCTTTCAACTGGCACGTTCCGCAAAGACAGAAATAAATATTTTATACATACTCTATATCCAGCCATGTACCTAGGCATATCTTCGTATTGGATTGGTTGTTGTTATATGGATGGATTTTATTTCGTCATTGCCGGCAAGCTAAGTAGTGAGGAAAGGAAAACTGGATGGAAAAAAAGTCTCTGGCTGGATTGGCCATCATGAAGGGAAAGAATCAGGGAATGAGCCATAACAAGTTCATGGCTCAAACTTGTTTCAGATTTTCTTTATCTCTCCTCTTGGATATTTTTTTCTTTTTTTGGAGGGATCCTCGGATGAATGGAGTGGACTGGAGGGGAAAAAAATCTCACACTTGTGGTGGTAGTGACGATCATGATCATGATCACCATCATCACAGTAGTCTGTAGAGTTCTCCAAAGTTTTTTTTTTGTTGTTTTCTTTCCGAATTCTTCCAGCAACCAACTAACTCTGCTCACTTCCGCTTTCTCTTTACTTCCCTTTCTTTTTTTCTTTCCTTTTTGTTTTCGGGAAAAAATATTGGGGAGAGGAAAAAGTAGGAGAAAGTTCGGGCTAGCTAGTTTGTCTAGAAGAATCATTCCAGTTTTCAAGCTTTGATTACGGCTGCTCAAAAATCTTTCCCTTCCCTCCTCATCTATTCCAGAGATACATAAGCGCTAAATGGAAACAGGAAACGAGTTTACTCAACCGTTCAACAAGAAAAACTAGCAAGGAGAAGAAAAAAAACTCCCCAGAAAAAAAAATTGGACAGAAGGAAATGCAGCGTAGCAACAGCCTTCTCTCATCTCATCTCATCCAAAAGAAAGCTCCGGCTTTTCATCATCATCCAACTCGTGTAGGTTTTTTTTCATATATCTTCTCATCTGTCAGCATCATATCTCATCCTTTAAAAGATTTTTTCCCTGTGAGGTTGGCTGGCTGCTGCATCCATTTCTTTTCAGCTGAATTGAACAAGCTGAAAAGGATGACATGACCAGTATGCCCCCGCCTGCCACATTCATTTCTTACTTTGCTTCTTACATTTGGCGGTGGGCTTTGAAGGTGTTCATGATCTACTTGGAGAGTCTCCTTCTCTCCCTCTCTTCAAAATTCCTCGACTGGGATTGAATTCCGGTGGCGAAGGTGGCGGGAAACAAACATTCCATGTCATTTATTTCTCCCTGCTCAAGTTCCAATATCAAGTTTCCTTTGGTCAAATCATCCTCCTTCCAAACAAAAAAAAGTTTTTCTTTTATTTTGCCGTAAGCGAGAAAAGATGTTTTCATTCCAGTCCCCCAAACTCGACACAAAAATTCCTTCAGGTAAAAAAAAAGTATTCCGAGAATGTGAAGGAATCCGAATGACGTTTGTTTGAGGAGTGAATAACACTGTTCCTGATCATAACGCTGGCTGACCTATGGACACCTCCCCCATAAATATACTCCTTTTCTTTCCGCTGCACTTCACTCCACATCCCTCCTTGAATTAACTGTTGGTACGCGGTATTTGTGTTGGTGGCAGTCTTGATAGTGACGCTGATGATGATGATGATGATTACGCCGTGAAAACACACGCTATTTACAACGTTCCATAAATTGGACAGTAAAAAGCTCTCCACTCATTTCCCGCTCAAAAATGGGAAATCCTTTTAGGGGAACCCTGTTCTAGGTACGTACACCTACAGGGAACAGGACAAACATTTCCATCTAATAAACCATGAAATATGTCCAGTCCACCTAATAATACAGAAAAGGAGGTCACAAACTCCCAGCAAGAGAGAAAGTGAAAAAACAAAATCATGTAACAAAGCTAGTTTTTCTACCCTGTCCATCCACACCAGGATGAGGATGTAAAAAATGGACCTGGAAGAAAAACGGATGATAAGGATGAGGACGAGGATGATGCTGTTTCTCGTGTTGTGGACAGTTTCCCGTCTCTGTCCTACTATTTTCTCCCTCTTTTTCCCAAGAAAATGGAAACATGGTAAAAGTCAAATAAGAGAAAAAGCATGTTCATTTGAACAAAACATATCCATATCAGCGGAGAAACTCAGAAACCAAAAAGACTTATTATCCATGTTCCCTCCCTCCTTATTCCTATTCCTTTTGCCAGAGGTGGATCATCCGGACATCTCATAGCCAGACCAGACCAGAGCATAAGACAAGAGGACATTTTTAATGGAGAGGTGAAAGTTGAACAAGGGAACATTACAGGTTTAACAAAAAAAAAACAACCACCACACATGAAAAAATAACCATCCTCCTCACATCATCATGCTCCTTTCCTGTCTCTCTTTCTCTTTTTCAAAACTCCACTATGTACTTGTTTCTCTCCTATGGCTTTATACATCCAGCTTAAGTATGTATGTATGACTGGTGCAAGGAGCACAATTTCTTTTTTGTCTTGTTGCTTAGCACGAGATAATAATGTCGTCGACCCAGAGCAGAGCAAGGAGTAAGCTTGAGAGAGAGAGAGAAAAGAAACGAGCTTTTTGCTCTTATCCAAAAACAAAAAACCTCATGTTTTTTTCTCTTCTTCTTCCGTGTGTGAGAAAGGGGAAAGCTGTGATGTATCTAAATAAAGAGGAGGACCCATAAGTGCCACATTTGCAGTGAGTTACGTTTAAATTGCCTCGTCTTGCCGGTCATACCCTGCAAGAGAGACAGAGAGAGAGAGAGGAGAAGAGTTCCTACTACCAAATAACCCAGCACTTTCTCCTCCGCTCACAAGCATTATTATATTGTTTGTCTCACTGTCCACTCACAGTAGTCCCCTTTCCCTGTTCCCTTTTTTATGAGCTGAAAAAAAAACATCAACAACAACAAAAAAAAACAGGGTGGAAATATTGGTATAAATGAGTTGTCCCCAATCTACCATTTCATTCCTGGAGAGTAAGTACATTTCAACTAGGAGAGGAAAAGGATATTAAACAATGTTAAGGCTTCCAATCCTTTTCGCTTCTTCCCCGCTTTCCCTCTTTTTTTTTTGTTAAGCACAAGTGAAAACGGCAGTTTTACATTGTGTTTATTACTTAAGTAAGTACAATATGTAGTACACATATCCATTCTCCATCCAATACGTTATATGGGCTGGTTGACAGGGATGAGGATGAGGAAACATAGTACTCCGAAGGTACTACTTTCTCCTTTCCACTTTCACCCAGCCAAAATGTACTGACATGTCATCCAAGAGAAAATAAAACAACGAGGGGAAACAGAACTACACAAAAAAAGCTTTCGCCGAAAAATGTTCTTTTAAAAACAAGGTTTAAATTCACCTTAACCAGTGCATTAAGCAAGGGAAGAGGAGATAATTCAAGAAGCTTGTTTCCTCCTAAATTCATTTTCCATCCCTCCACCACCTCCACCACAGATTCTCTTCTCTCAACTTAAAAAAAACCTATACAGGGAAATCATTACATTGTACCTAACTACACACAACATTGAGAGGGAAAGCAGAGAACACGATACGAGGGGGAAACAAATTGGAAGATGAATGGGTGGTGTGGTAAGAACCTTGGAGAAAATAGGCTTAAATTCGCGTGGGAAAAAAATTGCCTGCTAAGTCCTTGTGTAAATGAGTGAAGGAGGAAGCCGGTTTAAGTTTAAAAAAAAACCGACACATATTTCCCTCCACGTTAAGCTGTTTAAAAGAGTAGAAAGGTTGTTATCAAGTCTTCCCAGTCCAAAACAAATATCTATCAACAGGGTCCGGGAAAAAATGAAAGTGAAAGGAGGTGAAGCAAGATTCACATTTTTTTCTGAGAGAGAGAGAGTTTATTTTAAAGCTGGAAATTATCCTTTTCGTATTCTCTCTATTTTTTTTTCTGTTGACTTGTTAGAGTACGAAAAAGAAGAAGAAAGTGCATATAAGTAGGTTGGGGTTGTTGGGTTAGGTATGTATGAAAGGCTCAACTCAAATTGAGTATGTGGGCTCCACATTTACAAAGAGAGGAGGAAAAAAACGAGCTGCTTTTTTTCTCATCATTTACTTGTGCCACACATGTCTCCCTCCTTTCCACTAGTCACTCACCTTTAACAAGATAATTTTCGGGGAAACTTTAATATGATTTTTTTCTCTTTTCCTTCTTCTTCTTTTCCACCCAGAAAAAGAAAACCAAGTTGGGAGACAGACGTCGAGGGAAAGCTCACGTGAAAGTCTCATCGTCATAGTCTGAGTATTTTTTTTTCTACGTAGCTGTACTTGTGCTTGGTGTATAGGTGCTTATTCTGTAAATCTTTAATTTTGTTTCTGGGCCTAACCCTAATTTTGTTTTTGGTTAGTGATGTTGGGAGAGGAGGATTGAGGAGGATGTCTTGTTTATTTATTTCAGCTTTTCATCCCAGCCCCATTTTTATTCATTTCACCTTGTTTCCCCCGTCATATCTCGGGAGAGAGAGAGGGAGAAAAATTGCTCATTCTCTTCCTTTCCAAACCTGCTCAAGTATGTCACGTCATAAACATATAAATAGGGAGAAAGGTTTGAGCAAAGGGACTACCTATGCATATACTCAAATACACAACTCTTCACTTTCTTCCTCTTATTTCTTTCCCCCTAAATTAATCACTTCAAAAGGAAAGTGGCAGGGAAGATGGGGAAGGTAAACAATAATAAAAACAACAAGTCACTTTCCCATTCCCCCTTCTTTTCATTTTTTTTTGGCAACAGTTTAAGCAACCCATTTCAATATCTGCTTGTTCAAGAAAGAAAAAAAACCCTGAGCTTACTTAAATTTATTCTTTAAAAAAAAATTGTTATTTTTTTAGCATATTGAAAGTACAGCGGGTCAGCAGCATCTGTTGATACAATTCCTGTTAAAAAAAACAAAGCAAATGAAACTTTTCCTGATGAATATAAAAAACTGTTAGGAGGTTATTTTTTCCCCGTTAAAAAATAAACATTGCAAGCTTTGTACATATTTTAGCTCTTCCTGTTTTGAGCATAATAAGAAAAAAAATTAATAAATAACAAAACATGTATTTCCCGAGAATACTGTCTTGTCTTAATAAACTGGACCACCTGGGCGGTCTCCTGCTTTCTCCCCATCCATTTACTATCCATACCTAATATCATGGCAGAGCATCAACCTGATAGGTAAGTTCACCTGGATTCTACGCTTCATCTGAAGTCATGAAAGTTTTTTTTGCAGCAGCCTTGTCCGTTGCTGCAAATACTTACCTAAAAGTTTTATGGTTATTTTTTTTTTCACGGGCGAGCTGCAACTTTCAACAGTTTTTTTTTGTTTCTTCTTCGATACCTTTCCTTTTGCATCATCTCCAAAAACAGCTCATGAATGATGATGCTTCTTCGGATTTTAATGCTGGCTTGAATAACATTATAATGCTTGTTGTCGGAATGCGTGTAAATTATAGTAAAGCCGCTTGTTACGTTGGATTTTTGGATGTGTTATGTCATTTTGGCTTAATAAAAATTTCTTGGTCAGAGTGGCTTAATCAAAAATTTTCTTAAATTTAAGGATGGACAA
>JAQGAI010003204.1:0-11085 GCA_034696905.1 Lepidocyrtus violaceus
GCCCAATTCAGCCTTAATCCATCTTATCAATCCCCATCAACAGACTAAAAGCAAATACCACGTAAAAACGTTGATTCGCAAAGTAAACTTTCCGCATTGTTGATCAAAAATGAATAAGTCAGTCTTCACAAGTTTCTTCTATGGAGCTCAAGCGCTCGAAAAATTCTCTGCAGAAGAATTTTGTTCCCATTGATAAAAAAGAGTAACAAAGTGTTTTTCGCAATAAAAAGTGTTCAAAATGAGGTTTAAAACTTCATTAATTGTTTTTCTAGGCGTAGTTGCATTGTGCAGTGCCATAACCATAGATGACAGTGATCCTTACAGACACACACGGATACTAGATCCACGTGGAGACTATGTGCTGGAATGGCTTGCAAATCACGACCAAAGCAGAATTTATTTCAATGTCACCGTCAGAACTAGGGGCTATGTCGGTTTCGGGCTAAGCAAAAAAGGGTTGAATCTCGGAGCTGATATAGTTATCGGAGGCGTACTTCCTGGTAATAGTAACCGCCAAAGCTTTTATTATAGATTTATTATGGTCATGCCTGTTATAATTGGAGGGTTGTGTAATTAACTTGTTCTCTTGATAATCGAACCCCCAGATGGACGTGCGTATTTTTCCGATCGTCACGGGGTTGCAGATGAAAGAACACGAATTGATGAAACTGAAGACTGGTCTTTGGATGATGCTTGGGAAAGCAAAACCCATACATTCCTGAGTTTCTCCAGACCATTTGAAACCTGTGATAAGACTCAAGATTTAGGAATTACTGTAATTAATTTTACCATTTTCTGTCGCTTATATTAATAACATAGGTGCATCAATATCTGATTCAATTTGTCTTTTTGTATATCCCAACATAGAATGACTTGACAGAGGTGATTTATTTCTGGGGGGAAACGGATCACGAGAATTATGAATTTCGTCAAAACTATGGCTCGAAATCGATCTACCTGTTGGATCCTGATCTTACTCCGGAGGCCGTTAGGGTTGAAAGCTACAGCAATATAACACGCCCTCGAAGAATTGACCGATTGGGAGACTGGAAAGTATGGAGGATTCCAGTTGACATTCAACTGTCGAGCGAGGACACTTCTCAGATATGTACTTTCCATAAACCACCAACTAAAAGCAAACATCATATTGTCGGGGTGAGTTCACTTACAGCATTGAGATCTGTTGTAATCAATATTCCTTCTGAGTGTCTTTAGTTTTAATGGTGTACCTTGAATTTTGTAGTTTCGAGCTGTGATGGGCGAATTGGAGAGAAAGCATGTTCATCACTTTATTTTGCATGTTTGCTATCCACCAAAAGGTGTTGACCCGGATGTACTTTTTGGACGGTATGTAGGACATCCAGGGGAACTGTGTTACGTGCTTTATGGTCCCCGGCCAAAGATTCCAAGCCAATATTGTCAGGAAGCTAGGTTTGCAAGTTTTTCGCAAATATACATACATGACAAACTATCTTCCAATAACTCCGATTATAAATGCCGTCTTAACTTTTTGTATTTTTATTTACTCTAGACATGTATGGGCGATTGGGGCTGAGGTATGTTCCACACATTTCTGATACTAAAAGTAAATTTTGCCAAAAGTAAATATATTCGCAATTTCTCTTTTCTAGCCCGTGTTCTTCCCGGACCATGTCGGCGTCCCTCTTTCGGAAACAACAGGTTTTTTAGAGGAAAAAAAATATTTTTGTTAGCCGAGTATGGCACAATTATTTTTATAAGTTATTTAATTGTTATTTTCTCTTTTGGCAAGATGAACATTATATGCTGCAGGTATATTACATTTTACTACATATGTCCCCATAAAAAATTTCGACCGAATCGCTAAATTTACACCATAATAAACTTTAGATCCATTACGACAATCCAGAAGAGCGATCTGACATCCGGTTGAATTTAGAGCTGGAAGCTTTCTACACTTCTAAACTTCGGTTAGTTAAAAAGAAATGCATGCATAATGCATTGCAATTGCACCTAAATTAATTACCAAATTAATTTATCTAACTAAAGATAAATTAAGATAAGATCTAAAGGAGAAGGAAAAAAAACTAAAGATCGACTGTTTTTATATTTACAGTAAATACGATGCGGGCATGATGTACACAGGCGTGGCTACTCCAGGTATGGGGCATTATTGGATTTCACAATATTGTTGTAAAACGTAAAACTTAATTGTAATAATTCTTTTATTAGGATCTCCGTCAATCATTGTCCCACCAAATGACCCAAATCATATAATCTACGGACACTGTGCTGCAGGTTAGCCTGATTGATTTGTAGTTGCTACTTTAATTTGAAGGTTGGTTAGGTATGTTTGCAAACTATCATTTTAAATGTCTTTTTGTATACGGTTTATAGGCTGCACCAAAAAGATGTTACCCGAATCGGGTATTAATGTCTTCGCAGGGATCTTACACACCCATCTTACCGGCAAGGGTGTCCGTGCTCTGCACATTGATATTTCAGATCTTCAGGAACACGCGGTGTTGGCTGATGACAACTATAACTTTTGGTATCAACCCGTTAGGATCCTCCGTGAAGAACGGACCATTATGCCCGGTGACATGATAGTTGACAGTAAGTTATAAATGATTAATTTCCATTTGTTTCCGGCTTTTCTAGTCGGATTTGGTTCAACTTGATTGCTCTAATGCCTTATTATCATTTCTGTAGGATGTATTTATGACAGCACTAACCGTACCAAGGTCACTGTTGGAGCTTTCTCGACTCAGCATGAAATGTGTAACGTTTTCATGTGGTACTATCCCTACATCCGAAGTGATAAATATGCCATCTGTTCCGGTGAAATAAGATCGGATGCTTATCGAAACACTCTTCAAGTTTTCCAAACCTCATGGTAAAACACTTTCTCATCATCGGCTAGCGTGTTATTTCGTATTCTTCAAAATCATTTACTATTCTATAATATTAGGTCTGACGAGAAACGAGAGGAAATTGTCACTTCACCCCCATCCAACGCCGGCCTCACCGTTTCGGAAGCCACTTCCCGTCTAAACTGGAACGTTGACCTTCGCACCCAACTGCAATCCCATCACCGTTTCCTTCCCCAAGTCACAAAGTGCCCCAGTGTAGGACCAGACGCCGTCACACGGGAGCTCTTAGGACAATCCGGGTACAGTGACTATTTATTCTCCCCGCAGTCGCGTTATGTGCAAGCCGTAAGCAGGCAAAGGGATTCTGGAACCTTCTCAGAGATCGAAAAAGAAATCCAAAGCCCCGGAAATGAATTCATCAGTCTTTGGCCAAGAGGGCTGAAATTTTATAGTCCTCCTACTATATGTCCCAAAGACTAGAATTTATATTTATTAGTCATAATTTTTCTAGGAAGTAATTTTTTACCATAAAATTGTGTTGGATAATAATTAACGGTATTTATAATTCCAAGTGCAATACCACTACAATCAATACAAAAAGCAATAAAAAACGTTTACAATTTTTTGTTCAATTACCATGTTTTGCTGTTTGTTAGCTTTGACTTTTTCTAAAAATTGTTATTATATTGCATCCGTAGCACGTTACATTCATGCCTAGTTCCCTTCATTTCAAATGATAATGATGATGGAAACATACAGTTACAGGAACAAAGAGCAAGTACCTAACAAACATGTGGTTCTGATGGGGGAAGTAGTAACCCTAACAGGATAATACACCTTCGCTTCGTTCATGCTGATTGATTCTGAATGAAAGTTAGTAATGATCATGATAATGAGGCATGCTAAAGATTCTGTAGAGCATCTCAAGTCACCTTTTAAGATTTACACAACAATAGTAATATATCAATACGAATACGTCATATTTTATTGTTGCATCACAAAAAATCAAATTTGCTTCTTGAAATATGATTTAATAACAATTAATTACCTAATAGACATCGAGTGAAATTGTGAAGTTAATGGGGAACTCTAATCAGCGATTATGTTTTGTGGCTGATTTTGTTGTTGTTTGTTTTTCTTTCTTAACAAACAGCCTTATATGACGGCAATCGCACAACCGCCCCTGCATACCAAAGTGGAAGTGTTTAGGAGTCTACCGTCTTCCGCTGCAAGCCCAGTGAAATAATATGAATTATTGAATCACAACCCATAAATCGTAGATCCTTTTGTGATATTTACAACTCCATGTTTTTTATGTTGCTTTGTCCATCTATGCATGTGCTTTTTGTGCATTATTCTGAACGTGATTATGATAGCATAAAGCTGCAACTGCAGACAGAAGGATGAGATTTACAGTCTGCTTCCGCTGAAACAAAGAAAAAATAGCTTAATTATACTAATGCTCATGTCTAGCAACAAGGACTAAATGTTAACCTATTCATTAATTAAGAGAGATGAAGAACTCTTGACACCTATCTAGAAAATCCAGATGTTAGCCTTATATCCTTGTGCACTTTGTAATAATTATGATAATGAATATATGAGTACACTGATGCAGATCTATGGATTTTGTTTTGCACAGGGATACAGATATTCAGAAATGAAGGATGTAAGTTCATACGAAATTTACAGAAATAATTTGTACAGTGATTTGGGATTCAAGGGTAACGCATGAGTTCTGATTGACCAATAGGCCAGTCAATAATGCTATATCAATAAATTATAGAAGTAGTGATTAACTTTTTTCCTAGTTTACATCTTAACTGGTGGCAGTCCAGTTTTGTTTCAATAAAATCGGAGCATCATTATAAGAAAAGGCAATCTGTATCGGGGTACGTAAATGACAGACAGTGCTATACTCTGTTCCTTCTGCGTTGTGCCCATCTGCTACCGCAGCAAGGAGCGTGAGGCACATGTGCTTTTACTTCGCATAGCCTTAGCCGAAGCAGCAATGCAAGCTCTGGCCTGGCCGAGCAAACGACAGATGTACAGTACATTCTGTCGCTCCGTTCACTGTTCACACTTTCTTCTCTGCTGCTGATGGCAAGCTTTACATGAGATGGCTTTAAATCATCTTCTTTGAATAGTCGAGAACCGTGAGGATAGAGGAGAGAGGATGCGATTTTATCTTTTGGATGCGGGTTCGAACTCACCTGGATGGGATTATTTTTTGCATGCTTTAACTTCTAAATGATTTCGGATTTCGAGATTGTTTTAAAATGGACAGTAGCTCAATAGTAACATAAATACTGTTCGTTTAAACTAATTACAACTGACTAATTAAATTTAATAATAATCAAGATAGCTGCACTATAAACAGTGCAGATTGCAGATATCTTGATAATAATATAATTTATGATCTAATACTACTCAGTTTGAGGAGGGATGGTATTGGAGAAGGATTTTAAATTTGTGGAGGGGTTTGAAATTGGAGGAGGGATTTAAAATTGGAGAAGGGATTTGAAATTGGAGGAGGGATTTAAAATTCGAGAAGGGATATTTAAAATTGGGGGAGGATTTGAAATTGGAGGAGGAATTTAAAATTGAGGGATTTAAAATTGGAAGAGGGATATTTAAAATTGGGGGAGGATTTGAAATTGGAGGAGGGATATTTAAAATTGGGGGAGGATTTAAATTGGAGGAGGAATTTAAGATTGAAGGAGGAATTTAAAATTGGAACAGGATTTGAAATTGGAGGAGGAATTTAAAATTGGAGGAGAATTTGGAATTGGAGGAGGATTTGAAATTGGAGGAGGCATTTAAAATTGGAGGAAGAATTTAAAATTGGAGAAGGATTTGAAATTGAAGGAGGATTTGGAATCGGAGGAGGGATTTGGGATATTACAAACGATTATACGATACGATTATATTGCAAAGATAAAGATCTTATGAACTTGACCGCTAAGTCAACAGGCACACTTGTGTATTACTAAAGGCGAATAGACAAGTATCTTTATCTAGTTTGTTTCGGAGGAAGATGGTGAAGACAACCCGTACTGACATATTGAGATGCTCGATCGAAATAGAACGTTTAAGTTGGAGTGGGAGGTGGATTGGCAAACAAGAGGGGTTATATTTAACGTGACTGTAAATACAGTTGGCGCAATCGGATTTGGTATCGGCAGATTAAGGAAGGAGGACTTAATTGAATCGGATATGATTATCGGAGGTGTGGGATCGGATGCAAAGGCATATTTTGCGGTAATAAAATTTAAAAAAAAACTTTCAAGAAGAAGAACGATGTCTAAAGGTTTGATGTGCGCTTGAATGATGTAGTTACATTCGGTGGCTGAACCTAACCGATTAAAACAATATATTTACAGGACTATCATGGCCACACTGTTATTAACCGGAGTTATTCGTGATGAGAGCCAAGACTGGACACTCATTTCTGCGTGGGAACGAAGCAAAAGAACATCCCTCATGTTTTCCAGGGCTATAACTGCGATAAGCAAGATCTCCCCATTTCGGATGTTATGTGGGCTTATGCTGAAAATAATAACGCTAATCAGTATCACAAATTGTTCAAATACACTATTTTAAAACTCTTGGTCCATACTTTTTCATATGGGTATTTTCGATGCATACTTGCTTGATCCAGATCTCGTAAGTCCTG
The DNA here is from genome assembly GCA_034696905.1 of Lepidocyrtus violaceus. Classification (NCBI taxonomy): domain Eukaryota; kingdom Metazoa; phylum Arthropoda; class Collembola; order Entomobryomorpha; family Entomobryidae; genus Lepidocyrtus; species Lepidocyrtus violaceus. The sequence goes on from JAQGAI010003204.1 coordinate 6,529, forward strand.
ATTAATTTTTTTGGAAATGGGATGCTCATTTTTTTAAATATAATTGTCGGCAACGTAGACTCCGAGATCAACGGATGCCATCAAGAATGGATTTATTACCAGTGACATGAAGGTCTTCACACTAAGGAAGGAAATTGTCCTTCGTAGTCAGGAAACTCAGTATTGGTGTACCACAAAGTTCCTTTAACAAGGGGACAAAGACACATCTTCGGGGTAAGTTAAGATCGCAGAATATTTTTTACCTGGAAAAAGCCATTCGTACTGACAGAAATACCAACTACAAAAAATAATTCTTGAAAACCTCTACAAGTTTATTGCGGCGACGGTTCTAAAGCGATAATAGTTCAATCGACCATTTGATCAATTATTAGCTTATTCTTATTATATTGATTCAATATTTTTATAGTTCAACGTTGTCTTCCCGTCGGACGTAGACCGAAGTCATGTACATCATATTTTGCTGCACCGATGTAGGGCGCCACACGGCATGTCTCAGGACGAGTTTATCGAACCTGCCACACGTACCGGCGGAAGTGAATGTTACATTCTCGATACTCCAAACCCTTTGCCAGTACCATATTGCGGGGAGGTTATCTATATCTGAGCTGTAAACTCCAAATACGAACTTTTTCTACAATGCAATGTACTATTTTTGACGATGAACTTTTGGAGCACCATCGAATCCAAATCATATAGTCATGGGTCATTGGGCCCCCGGATGTACCAGGAGAATCGTTCCTAATGAGGGCATCAATATTTTTGCTGCACTCCTCCATACGCATATTTCTGGCAGTGCCAATACCATACAATCGCAACCTTAAATGATAACAGAATACGTTTATAATGACGAATTTCTCACAGTGCCCCAGGAATTGGAGTAAGATCTTTGCATCTCCGAAATGGAAAGGAACTCCCATGGATCCAAGCTGATGACAACTACAATTTCAACTTCCAACAGTTCCGTATGTTGAGGGAGGAGAGAAAGGTTTTGCCTGGAGATCTGTTGATCAATCGTAAAAATTGCATACCTACTTATTTGTTACTCTAAATCTTGATTTCGTTTCGCTGCTCCTATATAAAATCCGAACCAGGGAATACAACGAGGGTCTTCTTGGAATTGGAAACTATACATGGTTCGCCTAAAACATTTTATAAATTACACGATTGCAAACTATGACTGCGTACTATATTGAGAAATTGTAATGTAATTAATAGGAATCAATCAGTTCGTCAAATGGTTATCACCGAGCCAGCCGAGTTGGACACATGTGATGAAGACCACGATTTAGCAATTACGGATGATGTCCTCAACATAATCTGGGCGTACAGTGAAGCTGATGATGACATACAATATCATTTTGATAATCGCGGTGCCATGCCTGTCTACCTCCTTGACCCAGATCTGGTAAGAAAATAACCATATTGCTTACGCACATTACTGGATTTACATTTTGAAATGAAAATCTGTATCAACATAATACTTAAAAAGTATAATAATTTCAGACACCCAGAGGAATAGAAAGAGTGAGCTCAGGACACAAGCCTATCAACATGTCCGTTTACAATATGACAAAGACGATGAGGATCCCTGGTCAAGACACAATCTACTGGTGCTCCTTCCATAAAGTGCCAACATCTACAAAGCAGCATATCATTGGGGTAATAAGTTGTATTTGCATACATAAATATTGTTAATCTGTGATTGCATTTCAGTGAGGATATGTTGTTTTCCTAGTTTAACACCGTGTTTCCCACTGAAACGGACCGAGCTCATGTGCACCGCTTGTTGCTACATAGGTGCAGAAGTCCTCCTGGGAGTTACCCCGTGGAGTTCTTCGAAGGAGCAAGAAGAAGTGGCGGGTCGGAGTGTTACATTTTAAATATGCCAAATCCATTACCTGTTCCATATTGTAGAGAAACGATACATGTTTGGGGAGTAGGTGGAAGGGTAAGCGTTAATAAGGCCAGTATAACACCAATTTAAATAATTTTTTTTACAAAAGGTTTTTCTTGTTCCATAAAGGCGATATTCTTCCCGCACCACGCTAGCTTGTCGATGTCGGAGGAAAAGGATGAGTATTTTATGCTTCAAGTACATTATGATAATCGCTTCAATGTGACTAGACAAATAACCGTCTCGCTGGAATTGTATCATACGAGTTACCTCAGGTTAGAAATTCAACTAGGCAGACCTACATAATGTGATAGTGTATATACTAGCTAAAATACAATACTGATTTTTGAATATGTAATATGTGATGTCAATGTATGTCAATAAATGTTTGCAGAGAAAACGACGTCGGTTTGCTACAACTGGGTTATCTTCAGCCTGGAGCAGCCACCCTTCTTATTCCCCTTTCAGCTCCCAGCCATTACATATATGGTCACTGTGCCCCAGGTTAAACAACGATCGATCACTGCTAATTATTACCGACTGGCACAGGATTTTATAAAGAAAATTGGGCTTTGGCTTTAATATGGTGTTTGCATAAATTTTAGGTTGTACTAAAAGAATATTCCCTCCAGAAGGCGCCAATGTCTTTGCAGTGTTCCTTCATACGCATATTTCTGGTAAGTATTTAGACCGAACACTTTCATTTTACAATAACATTTGTAGGTTTAAATTGATTTAATCTGTTTCTGATATTACCCCGTACGTAGGACGGGGTGTAAGATCGATGCACTTCCGAGATAACACCTAGCTACCTTTCATCCAAGCCGATGATAACTATAATTTCGACTACCAACAATTCCGTATTCTTCGCGATGAACGGAAACTTCTGCAAGGGGGCCAAATCGTTGTCCGTAAGTCGAATACAAATTCTGCCTACGTCTTGGCAATTGCTTTATCTGTACAATTGTGTGTACTCCTATTGCGTCAAAAAGTTATTATTACAAATGACCTACCTACTACCTACTTATCATTATCACTTTGTCTATGTGTTTCTGAATTGAATACCAATTAAAGGATGCAATTACGCAAGCACCAATCGAACAGGAGTCGTTCACGGCGGCTTTAGCACGAGGGAAGAAATGTGCACATCTTTCATGTACTATTACAGCAGAGAGCCAGGTTTCTCACTTTGCAGGAGCGAAATTAGGGAAAGGGAATATTGGGACTTTATTGGAATCAATAATGTGACATGGTATGATATATTTAACTAAACGTAATGTTTTACTGATTTATAAAAAGGAAGCTGATTTTAGTTTTTAAACTCAACTTGATAATTAACTTTTGTATAGGAACATGTCAATACGGCAGCAGGTCCTGTCATCTCCTCCAGAATACCGAGGGCTTACTGTCCGAGACTATGCCAATAATTACATAGACTGGGACATGCAAACCCGTGAGACCCTTCAAAGATTGCAGACCTATCTGCCACATGTCTCACAATGCCCCAGATTCTACTATGAGAACCCTTCCGATCAAATTCAACACCAGATAAGCAGCGGAATATTGGAGAGGACTGGAAGGCTCCCAGGGAGCGACGGAAGAGCGTTTTTGTCAGTTGATGAAGATACTGACCATGTTTCCATTTATCCGACGGATATCCCGAGATACAGAAAACCTGCTCAGTGCTCAAGGAGAGGATCTGTGAAGAAGTTGCTGCGAGGAAATGAGTTGCATCAAACTGGGTTTAAAAAATAATTAGCTTTATAATGCGGGGTGTTTATCAACAACTACTTAAATGTTACAGTACAAATAAATGGTACATTAAAATCATAACGAATTATTAACGAAATTAGTATAGTCCTGTTTGCCAAATTCTTTGTAGAATTCACTAAACACACTTGAAATTTCATATGTCCTGTTCTAGTTTCCTCTTGTTCCTTTTTCATCCAAACTAAATTTGCATATTCCTTTCGAATCCATCACTGCAGCTGAATTCATCACTGTAAAGTTTAAAATTCAAGTTTAGAATGCTGGGAAAATGAGCTGCACACGAGTAAATTTCATTGATCAGTTAGACCAATCATCCAATCACATATCTAGGTTTTCAACATTTGACACTTCATTTTCATTTTGATGTCTGTATCTGCAAACTCCCATTCCGTGATTTAAAAGTGAAAATTAGTTTGTAAAATTGATTTAACCAACTGAAAACTGTATTGGATGACTTCCGTCACGGTCGATTCTTATCAGAATTTGAAAACTATTTTGTATTATGTGAAACTAATAGCGGTCCAGGACACAGTCATTTATTCAAATTTAGATTTTGTCATTCATTCATTTAGTATATAAGGTCTTTGTTCATTTGGGCCTTTAAAAACGGTTTTTTCGTTTTAACGGTTAAAATCAGCTGTTTGGCCGTTTGACTTCCGGTTTGACTTCGGTATATGTTCAGTATGCTGTAAGGAACATATGTTTTAAATTTGAGCATCTAACTCTAAGTTTTTAGCTTAAACGGTAAAAATCAGCTGTTATCTTGATCCTACGTAGGATAGCAGCTGACTAATTATCTTCACCCCAAAACACCTAATTTTTAAATTGGATTTTCTCAGGAATCCCGGCGAGTCCGCAGTTGGGGTTTTCGGCATCTGAAAGAGGAAGGGTTC
>JAQGAI010003205.1:0-11078 GCA_034696905.1 Lepidocyrtus violaceus
ATCTTGATCGGTTTCTCCGATCCTCCAAGGTACCAGGGAGAACTGTACTGCTGGCATGAAGATGTTGACCTGCATCCATCTAACATACATTTCTTGACTTGCCGTTTCTGAACCGTAAGCATTCCCTCCGATCATATCAGGGAGGACGAAAGGATAGCCGACAATTCCCATATGCAACAAGGTGGGGATCATTGACTGGAGTCCGTTATCAAAGCCCCAGCGGGAGTCTTTATCCAACATACGGATGAAAATGGGTTGTTTCTATCAAGAAAATTATTTTTAAAAAACATGTAAAAAGGTTAAACGATGACCGCATTGATCTCGCTTTACTCGACCATCTATCTACCTGGTTCAAATGAGCCACACGAGTTTCAATCAAACCACCAAACTCAGCGCAATTGTCGACATAGGCGGTAGTGAAATGCTGTGGCCACAAATCGGAATTCGTGTTATTGTTGAGGTTGGGGGATGCCGGGAGCCAGTTGGCTTCTCCAGCGTCAAACTTAAAAGATGTGAGTCCAGTCTCCTCCTGAAGTTTCTGGAGCCTTGCCTTCCACCAAGCAACAGCTTCTGGGTTGGTCATGTCAATAAGCCCAGCGTTCCCTAAACCTTCCCACCACCAAGTAATGCCAGCTCTGAGTTTAGTGGTCAGGACAAAGTAGCCCTTGTCAATGGCCTCCTGGTATTTGGGGCATCCTGAAAATTACAAAAACAACAACAATTTACCTATTGTAATTGACATTATTGATGTACTCGGTAAAATAATTAGTTTAGTAACTCAAAATACCTTCATTAATGAAAGGATGAACCCAGGCAGTGACTCTCATATCATTCATGCTCTTAATTTCATCAATCATGGCTCTTGGATTGGGGAACTTGGTTGAATCGAACTCTTCCTCTCCATAGCATGGCTCCCAGTTATCATCAATTTCAATGTGGGAGGAGTTGACAAACCCTTCGCTGATCACCTTCCTTGAGAAATCGAGAACAACCTCTTGGTTCACATCCACCTTGTATTCCGCCCAAGTGGACCAGAACGGTTGGATCAGCATCCGCTCATCAGGAACTCCAGTAGGCTTCTCGAAGAACTTGGCCATTGTCAGTTGATGAGCCTCCTTCAGATTGGATCCCAAACACCAGTCATAGCCTAGCGAGAGCTTATCCCTCTTGGTGTAAGGTGAGTGGTCTCTGGCAAGGAAGCAGATTTGATTCGGTCGGGTAGTGTTGATGCTGACGTAGAGAGGCACGGTCTCATCCACATGGATGGCAGCTCCACTTGAGAGAAGCCAGTAGTTTTCGACTACCCCACCATAGAAATATTCAGTACTTTGGAGGAAGTCCCCAGTCACGTAGGGGGAGAGCTGTCGCGGATGCTTTTCAATCGGCCAGGTTTGTGTGAATGTCTCCCCACCGCCATACCAGTGGAGATCGGGATTATCCTCCAAGCGTAGGTCGTAACAGTCCTCTAGTTCTCGGGCAAAAGTGGAGGTGGTCTCAATTCGAATGCAGTTATCATTCAGGCCTGCCTTCAATTCCAGATGAGCAAAGTCGCCCCAATCGAGAGAGCAGAAGGGTTCGGTGTCGGAGCAGTTCCAGTCTGAGTACGCAACAGAGTTGGGCAAGGCCATGCCAATGGCACCCCTGACCACAGTTGTTTGATCTATAAAAAAAGCACAACCACAGTATAAAAAATCCCCGCCCCAATTTATACCAAGCTACCAAAAAATTAACTAATTTCGTACCATCAAGACCGACCAGCTCTAAGTGAAAAGCATTGTCTTCACTGTTAGTGGAAGGTTTGATACGTAGACGTCCTTTGTGGAGTTCTGATGCCCTCTCGACAACCCCACATTGTCCGGCCACCGCCAATCCCAGAAGGATTCCCAAAAGAACTATAAAAATACAAAAAAAATATATGCAAATTATAAATATTTATATTAAATCTTCTAAAGTTTAATTTTCAAAACCTCGTCACCTACCACACTGCCGCATTATAAGCTATAGAGCACTGGAAAAAAATCAGATCAGATCCAGAGGCTGGAAGAAACTGATTTGATTTCGAATGAGAATGTCGCTTATAAATGGTGGTAATTGCATTATCCCTCTGGATTACCAAAAACTTGCAAAATCTGTTATGTCATACATAAGTATCAACTAGGGCTAGGGATAATTAGCTTTTCCATCCATAAAGGTAAATAGTGATTAGTAAAACTGAGGTTTTATCAACCACCATATCATTATCATCTTCGTACCCACATTTCATTTGCATGCCAAAGCAAGGTCATCCATCAACATCACTAACAACGCGTTTGATTTGACGAAATCGTTTTTGCCAAAATATAAATATCAGAAAAGGTAAACCCCTGTCATGTCAGATAATGAAGTTAAATGATTAGTTTGTCATTTTGCCGGCCAGCATTTTGGATTCGGAGGGAATTGCTCAACAATATACCGAGCAATTTTTATTTTCCATGAGTCACTTACAAGCTAATTCAGTTTGTCAGCATTTAGAATATGAGTGAAACGTGAAACAGGTAAGTACCTAAGTAGAAAATGTTATTGAAGTGTCAGAGTTATGTCATTAAGTTTATTAGCCATATCATGGCTTTGATGATTTTGATTGATTACAAAAAAATGGAAACTGTCATTATTTTTGTTTTTCAAGCAAGCATTTAGGTTATCAGGGTAGGAAGGTGACATGTGATAAGCCACCGGATTACTGAAAGCGAAAGTGCACATGGGAAAACAATTCGTTATGAAACCATGCAAAAAACCAAACCAGCGGGGTGGGTGTTGTTGAGTTGGTCAACATTTTCGGGATTGGGGTGGTATGGTGGCTAGCATATTGAAATTTGAAATGCCAATAGAAAGTTCCAGCAAAATGTGATCTTTATGTATATTTTTCCATGCAATCTAATTTGCAATATGAATTAATTATGCAATGCTAGTTTGCTTTCTTATCGCTTACCCACACAGACTGAGGCAACAATGATGAGTGGGATGTCACAGATTTCTTCCACAAGTGGGTTGACATCATCATCCCTATTTACTACAGGTAGGTGTGCTTCACTTTCATCAGCGACTAATGAGCCGGTGGTGCCACCGGTTGGGAGTCTTTTCTTCATACTTTTGTTTTATGATTCTGCTCTGCTCTGATTCTCGGATCGATGGTCTGAAGGACTCCTCCTATTTATAAGCAGGCTAACGAATTATTATTAGAAACTTGTGTTTGTCTCAATTTACCCCAGGCAAATAAAAGTAACAGTGAAAGTATTCGCGATAATATGTTATGACTCAAATTATTATATTAAATCTTCAATTTCGTGTTGTGGTGCTGTATGCAAAGTATGATATGATGGCACTGCTGCTGTAAAAAATGACACTGCAGAAAACAACTGTTCGTCAGCAATACAAAAATGCAGCAAAATACCGGTCTCCAATGCACGTGCTTTACTTTATCCTCCCTCATCATCGTCATCATCAATAGTCTTCTTTCCCGTATTCCACTAAAACTTCATCAAATAGACATCACATTACCTATCACTTATTGCCTACTAACTATAGATGCATATATAATCCTGTACTGGCAAAAACCTCTCATCACATCCCATAAAATTCGAAACATGAACATTTGTGCAAAAAAAACGCATATCATGCAACCAACGTCTCGAAATAGATTCTAGTGCAAAAAAAATAATATCAATTTCAAAACATGATGAAAGCCCAGAACCAGAACATTCAACCATAGAGGTAGTAGTGTGACATTATGAGATTACAGTAAATTATATTTCTCTGAATAGATAGGCCTTCCTTGGTTAATTTAATAAATTATCCAAATTGTTAAATATTTCATCAAACTAGAAATGCATGCAAGAGAGGCTTCAAACATTACGACCAACATACACTTTGTTGCTTGCATGTCATGTAATTTGCAAATTGCAAGAAATAAGTTTATCTTGTCATTCTTTGATTGATGGCGAATGGCGAAGCATCACCGTCGTCTCACAATGCCCCCGTTATGGTATAGCTTATTGTCAGCTCAAGCATCCACATGCGGTGGTGGTGTGGCTTTTGTTCAAACGGAGCGAGTGGTAAAATAAGGTGATCGTGATCGTGATCAATGATCATTTCTTTTCAGCAATATTTCTGCGTTTGTCATTGTTGAATGAGCACAACAATAGACGGAGGAAGGAGAGGAAGATGACATTCAACTGATGCCATTCTTTGAAAGTTTAAATTGTAATTTTGTAATTAAAAACTGTTTTTTATATATAAGGATTTAAGGATGGTTAGTTAGGAGGAGAGTGCTATTAAAATTAGATTTTTGTGAGCGGAGTTTTTATTGTTTTAATTTTGTGATATTTTTTTTTTGTGATTGAACACAATTACATTACGCTTGTTGTACCTATAAATTAAAAAGTTGGAAGTGGTCGCGATTGTGAATTGAAAAATGTCATCTTCGGTGAAAGAGGCACTGGTCGAGTCCCTCCATGGGAGCTTGTCCCCAGATGCTGGGGTAAGGAAAGGGGCGGAGGAGAGATTGAAGGCTTTGGAGGTTACTGAGCAGTATCCCTTGATTCTTATGGAAATCGTGTTGGCCACCGGGGAAGGGGTCCTTTCACCGCCGTTGAGGCAGTTGGCCAGTGTTGTCTTGCGCCAGTATGTGGACACTCATTGGACATCCATCTCTGAAAAGTACGTAACTTTTTTTTTGTATTGTCATTGATTGATGGATACTATTTTAAACATTTTATCATATCAACAATCATCAATTAACTTACTTGTCGGAACTGAACTGAACATTTCAATCTTGGTCGTTAATAACTATTTTTGTTTGACATTTTGCAGGTTTGTGCCACCAGAACCGACTGACCAAGTGAAAACAGCTATCCGAGAAATGGCACCCATTGGACTGACCCATCACGAGAGTAAAATTCGGAACTCTGTCGCAGCCATCATTTCTTCCATTGCTCACTGGGACTGGCCGGAACAGTGGCCTGCGCTCTTTGATAAGTTGATGCAGTTGCTTCAATTAGAAAATGTAATCATAACACATAACAAAGATGTTTCGACGAGTGAAAATGTCAGTCGCCAATCTCGCCTTCCTGATTCAAAATATTTGCTGTAATTCGAAATTCATGATTTTATTTTAGGGTGTTCAAGGGGCGATGAGAGTGATGACAGAATTTGCCAAGGAATTCAGTGACGACCACATGTTACTCTTTGCGCCAAGGATCCTGCCTGAAATGTGCCGTATTATTCGGGAGGGTGATAGATATTCCATGTATACTCGAGCTCGAGCAGCACAAATATTTAGGTGAGTTTTTTTAAAAAACTTTTTCAAAATGTCACCTGGTAAGTTCAGACCCAGTTTTAACAAAACCTTGTTTTTTCAGAACGTGTGTCCGAATGATTTCAAATCTGGCATCAGTTAATAAGGAAATCACAGCCCAACTTTTGGACCCAATTCTGCCTGACTATATGAACGCTTTTGTCGCCGTCCTTTCTGACGTCTCCCCAAATCCTTTGTATGCCTTGAAGAAAGATGTCGTGAAAAGTATTGCCATTTTGATTCGTCACTTCCAAAAGAAGATGACTCCGTACCTGGCCCACATCCTTCAACCAGCTTGGAACATTCTTACTTCCAGTACTCAGCAGTTCCGGGAAATATATTTGGGGGCGGAAGATGACGACCCTGATGTGGATTCCGACGGGGAGTCCTGTGGAATTGAAGGGGTTATCTATTCCATTTTTGAACTGGTGCAGACCCTCATGGAGACCCCTAGCGTTTCAAAGAATATTTTGCTGACTACCCTACCAGACCTGATTTACTACACAATTTTCTACATGCAAGTGCCACAGGAGAGAGTTGAAACTTGGAATTCCAGCCCCGCAGTTTTTGTCACGGATGAGGATGAAGACAGCGTGGCTTATACGCTTCGTACTTGTGCTCAAGATTTGCTGACTTTGGTCTGTGATGAATTCGAAAATGAGAGTATGCCGGCGCTGGGTCAAGCCGTTAAGAAGCATTTAAGTACTAGTAATGACTGGAGGCTCCAGGAAGCTTGTCTTTTTGCTGTATCATCTCTTGGCCCAAGAGTTAGTAGACCTGCATCTCTCAGCACCTCCGGAGACTGCTTCGACATTCATGGCTTTGTTCAGAATGTAGTCATTCCAGGACTCTCCTCCACGGATGTGTTGCTTGTCGGAAGGTGTCTTGTCCTTGGAAGTATTTTCTGTAACATGATTCAACCACAAATGGCCGATAATTTTGTGAGGGGATCTGCCGAGTGCCTTCAGCCCGATAAGAGCATCATTTTGAAGATTTTGGCTATCAAGGCCGTCTCCAATTTTATAGAACATTCTAAGGAAAATGAATTGGTGAGGAATGTTCTTCTGCAAGTGCTTCCAAGTGTGATTGATAATCTGGTTGCTTTTGGAATGACTGGGAGCTCCGTTGAAATTCTGGCATTGGCACTGGAGTGCTTGGATGCTATTCTCCGCTTGGATGAGAATCTTACTATGATGGTGGGATCAAAAATGACTACCTTGTCTATTGCCTGCTTCGTCAGATTTAATGCTGATCCTGTGATTTGTCCGATTATTGAAGATATTGTTAAGACGCTTTGTGAAAATCCCAAGTGTGTCACTGAGGTCCAGGAAAGGTTTACTCCAACTATTGTATCCGTCTTGAATGGCAGGAGTGAGGATATGGGTAAGCATTATGGAATAATTCAAAATTGTTATTATCAGTTAGCACTTTATTATCTAACTAATTTTTAATGATGGCATTGATTTTTTCTTTCTTTTTAAACCATTGATTTAGCTGGTCCACAAGGCGTAGGTTTAGATTTGCTAACTACAATTCTCCGGGCTTCCACCACACCTTTCAATCCAGTCTTAATGAATAGCGCCTTCCCATCTGTTATCAATTGTGTAATGAACTCTGATGACCATACGGTCCTCCAAAATGGCGGAGAATGTCTTCGAGCCTTTGTGGCTGTTTCGCCGATCCAGATTTACGAATACCGGGATGCTAATGGAGGTTTGGGACTTGGTTACATTGTTCAAGTGGCTTGCCGTCTTCTTGACCCACATACTTCCGAGTCTTCTGCCACCCTTGTTGGAAAACTGATAACAACACTAATTTGTAAAACTGGCGACAAGCTTGGCGATCAATTGGATCTTCTGTTGAGAGCTGTTTTAAGCAAACTCCGTTCTGCTGATACGCTAAGCGTCATCCAAAGTCTGATAATGGTCTACGCTCACTTATTCAACAGTCGAATGGATGCTGCCCTAACCTTTTTAGCCGGTGTACCTGGACCAACTGGGCAATCTGCACTGCATTTCGTCATGACTGAATGGGTCGCTCGACAGCAAATGTTTTACGGACAGTTTGATCGAAAAGTAAGCTATATGGCTTTGAGCAAGCTATTGCTTCACGGAGTCCAAGTGAATGATCCAAGACTGGCTACCATCCAAGTTAAAGGGGATCTCATTTGCGGGGCTGAAGGAAGCCGAATCGTCACACGAAGCAAGAAACATCAAGAACGGTGGACAGAGGTGCCGCTTTTAGTCAAGATTTTTAAGCTCCTCATTTCAGAGCTCGGCTTCAGTTTCCTGGAACACACGGACGAACTGTCTGACGGAGATGAAGATGATGATTCTGAAAACGACGAAGAAGACAAGGAAAACAGTCCTCGTCGGGGGGTGGATATTCCCGCGGAAGACTTATTCTTTGATGAAGAAAGCGGACTGAATGCCGAAGACCAAGATGTGATTAATGATCCCCTGTACCAACTGGATTTGGAAGGTTATCTCAAAGAACTCATTGCTGGCTTCAGTTCCCAAATCTACTACCCTCAGTTCTCAGCTCATCTGAATGCAGCGGAGAAGAAAATTATGGCCAAATGTGGAATTCCAGTTCCTCCTTAAAGAATACATGCTATAATATTTACTATTCACCGGTAAAATTACTTTGGAACAGAATTGCTCGTCAACATTTAAAAAATACAACTACTAAAACGTTTTAAAATATCCATCGTACTTTATTTCTATTATATTCAGAAAACAAAACTGATAATTGATAATGTTGAATACAAAGTGATATCAATAAAACACGTCGGATTTATTTATTAAAAAATTAAAAATATGTAAAATTTTTAATGTAACGAATAATTTTAAAGGCAAATCATCATATTCATATTAAAATTAGGCTTTAATTTAAATTATTGCTAAAAATAGGGTTTAATAAGAAGTTGGCCATATGAGAAATGAGAAATGGTTTTGTTCAATTTTTAAGATACGAGTGCACTCAAGTTTTCCTTAATCTTTCGAGCCTTTCAAGAAGCTCATCATCAATAGAAGTATTGGCTCCTGGTAGAGATTTGTCTGCTCCGGTCGCATCAGCTTGAACTGCTTGTTTATGTGTGTAAGGGACACGAGAGCCACTTTTATTTTCATTCGGTGCTTCCGGCAGCTGCTGGCCTATTTGGAGACCCAACTCATCCAAAACTTGGTTGATAATTTCATCACTGAAAAAAAAACAATTGAATGATGGTAGTCATAAGTAAAACATTATTTTCTTTATGGTTATGTATAATTTAACGGTTTAGATTTAACTAACCTCTCTTCCCCATCATCTTCATAACCTGCAACATCATCCATCGTCTCACCAATCAGCTCCCCCTTAAGCTCCATAATTTGAGTCTGTCTTTCAAACTCCTTCAAGATACCCCTCATTTTCGGCATATTCATTCCCGCATTCATTCCTCTCAATACTAAAGTAGCTTGATACACGGCTTGACTGATACTTTGCTGGGTCTGTAAAGTCTGAAGATTTATGGAGACTCCCTGAAGATTTTGCTTCATCTTGTACAGCTTCTTCGTTTGATTCCTCAATCGGACAAGGTCATTAGCCAAAGCACGGACAGTATCCGGTTGGTTCTTTTGAGCCATTCTTTTAATCTCCAGGATTTGCTTTTGCTCCTCCCTCCCTATCTTGTATATTTCCCGTTCTACGTCCCGGATCGCTTTCCCAATCAGCCTTTGATTACGACGAATGATTTGCTGGGGACTGAGCTCCTTCCCAAATAAGTATGTCCACCATGCGGGTCTCCAACCTGAACCTGACATTGCTCTAAAATATGCCAACAAAGCCTTCGTTACTCACTGAACGGCAAACTTCGGTGCAATCAACTTGTCAATCAACAACACGAACAATTTTACCACAGAATTTTCGCGTTTTAAAACAAAAATGTAAAATACATTTTATTCTGCTTTACTCATTAATATCTGGTACATAAAGTTTTGACATTATTTATAATTCATTACTTCTTCCTCGCACATCAAATAACTAATATATGTACAATTTATTTTTTAACGTAACTATATACCTCTTTAACTTCATGTAGTGAGATGAGGTAAATACAAAACTGCACTGCACTTAGATCACTATGGGATGGAAAACTGCTAAACAGCATTAATAATATACATCATTTCGTTATCATTTTCATGCAGAATTACTCTAAAATAAAATATTCTAGCAGATTGTGTAAAATTAAATGTACAATAAAACTACGTCACAGCTTACACAGCTCATTTTCGCTTTTAATTAGTGTGTACGAAGGGCGTTATACTACAAATAAGCTAAACCTAAATCAATATTTCATTTCTATTCTTACAAATTATACTCAAACGTCAACGATTTACGATCAATAATAATCAATCATAATGTTGAATTCATATTCCATACATTCATACATGCATGCACTTACATTACAGGTTTTAAAAATCACTAAACGTATTCTTATATCTCGAAATTTTCATAAACACAATTATAAAGTAGGCTTCCATAAAAAAACATATCACTTGGAGGACCCTGGCGTTTTCATTGCGGGCATCAGCGTTACAATAATGGTGTTACCGGACGCTGATGATCGTGGTTTAGCCGGGCTGGTTCGGAAAGTTGTCAATGAAGTAGTCGTATCTGTTGGCTTTGTATGAGCTTGAGTGTGATTTGGTGAGCCTGCTGCGGCTTGTGGTGTGCTTTCCGTTTTCGCATTATTCGTTTTCTTATTTTTCACTTCCACTTTGACTTTTTCAAACAACTCATCATCTTCATCTTCCTCGTCATCATAATCAGGATCATCTGTTGTAGAATCTCTACAACCATACAGGTTCATAGGATCATCCATATCACATTCAGTCCCATCTGGCTCGAAATTAACTTCCGGCACGCGACTCAAATTTTCAGGGCAGTTGAGTTCAATTTTTCTCTTTATGAAGTCATAAATTTCTCTGCGCTTGTTTTCAGCAATCATAGACTCGAACCAGGTCCTTAGGTTAATCGCTTTCTGGTCATATGTCGGCAACGGGTCCGAAAAGAAACTTTCAATGTACTGAAGCATAAACAAGCCACAATCACTAAAGTTAGGCTGTTGTGGCACTTTCGGCATAAAACCGGGCATAGTGTTTTTGTCGAAAACCCTTTCCATGTTCCTTTTAGTCTAAAAACAACAAAAGAAGCAATGAGTTAAGTGCACCCTTTTATTTTCATTGAGAAATAATTTAAATCTGCAAAAAGGGAAACGGACTTACCTTATACTCTACTCTTAAATAGTCCCTCAAAGTAGAATAAATTCTACCACGGCAATCCCCTGCCAGTGAATCGAATAAGATAATAGACGGATGTTTAACTTTCCGTCCACTGGTTTCTAATTTTCTTTTGATCCCGGTGGCTCCTTTTTTATCAGTCTCAGTTGCAGGGGTTACAGTATCAGTCGCTGGCGGAGACGGCTGTGAATCCTCGCTGGACGCATTGTTTACTATCAAAGATGCAACATACGACATTTAAACTTACGATATATATATCCGTCTATTTATTTTTTTTTTTACATATATTTAATGCTACGTCAATTACTTTCGTTAGCTTCCTCGGGATCTTCTGGGGCTTCATCTCGATCGGTGTAAGATGCGGTGGAATCGTTCTGAGGCTGTTTTGACACAATGGGCTTGGGCTTACTCTTCTTTGCATTCGGGGTTGCACTTGTCAGCTTTAGTTTCTTGTTACCGTATTC
>JAQGAI010003206.1:0-11077 GCA_034696905.1 Lepidocyrtus violaceus
GGGTTCGTTAAGTCTGGATAGGATGTTGAGAAAACGTGATGAAGATGATACGAAAAAATTGACCAAAGAATGTACATCGAGAAATGCAACTGTTACCTCCCCCGATACAGTCGAGAAAGGGGAAGGGAAAAAAGAAGCATCACTTTCTTAATGTTTGCTTTTCTTAATAGCAATAAAATAATGTATACTATATTGATCCCATCCCAGAAACAATAAAAAATATTCTGCTGATGCTGCCTTTAAGATATCGGTTTCTCCTTTCATTCTACTATTCCATTCCTAATCTTTACTTCACCGTCTTTAGGCTTACCACGAGCTTGATGGGATGATGCTAATGATATAAAATTATGGGCTTCCCGATGGTTAACAACAAAAGCATTAGATGTTCATTATCTCAGCATCTTTTCCTCTTATGGAAGTTGATCGCTCTTCGGTATTGACGTTGATTATATAATACATCGAGATCAAAACCGTAAGTACATATGTATCCATTTCTCGCTCTCTCCTCTTTGCTGACTAACGGAGCGTTGCTACAGTATGAAATGTTTGGGTTGTAATGAACCAGCTTTATTTGCACGAGGGAAATATGTTCACACATCAGCGGAAAAAGAATTCAGCAGCAACAGCAGCAGCGGTTAAAAATGACTATCCTTAGAGAAAAAAAACCTTTCTGACTCTTGTCGATTTGTTACGTGTGCATAAAAATACGTGCAAATAGGTATAAATATTTAGACTTAAATGTAAGCATACGGGGAAAAAAGTTGCTGAAGAAGACAACTGTTTTACCTTGGCATTTACGAATGAGGGAAAACTTGGTATGTGAATGATGGACTGAGCTGAACTGAATTTAGCTTTCCTGACTGACTAAATATTCTGTCAGTTTTTCAGATATCAGCAGCAAAGCCGTCTTGGCTTAATTCAAATGTTTTCTTTTTCAAGGAAATTACTTGGATCTGAATTTGTTTTGACATGGGAGTGAAATCTCAATCTGAATTCATTTCCTCCAAAAAATAAAAAAGGTGTGAGGCAACCGGAATCCATCCACCTCCACAAACAAGCGGATGAAGAAAAAATATTTTAATATCTTTCTCTTTTTAGTAATTTTTTTTCCTCCTTTGATATGATATGGCTGCACTTACGCTGAAAGATGAATATCAGGAAAAAAGGGAAGGAAAGAAGTATGATGGGATCCGATCCAACATCCAACACTATTCCATCCACATCTCCATTTGAGTTTCTTCCAGTCTTTCATGTATATTGTTTCTCAAGTATGAAGCCCCCTTCGTCTATCCGTGTCCATTTGCTCTTCTCCCTCCTTTAGCCAAGGGAATTCTTTGCAATTTACAGAAATGAAAACTTGCCGTGACTCGACTAGACTGCTCCCTTCTTTCACCAAAGTTAAATAAGAAGAACGAGCCCAGCAACTGCAACACTTCCAAACTGTTGTTGTGTTCTCACTTCAATTTCTAATACAACACGCTGTATAACATGACTCTAGTAACAAGCATTTTTTCTCTCTCCTCTGATGATTATGTTTGGTGGTGAAGATAAGATAATATACCTTTCGCTTTCACTTCCACAAGCACCCCATCACAGTGTCACTACACCCACCTTCCTTTACTCTTCCTGAGAGGAAACTGAAGGGAAGAGCTGACTTGCCAAGCTAGTTTTATCCTAGATACAAACAACCACCACCTCCACTGCTTACTACAACCACCACCGTTGACTCTGACTCTCTCCTTTCTGGGTATTTTTTTCCACAGTCTGGGAAAAAGGCAATCTATCTCCTTTCCTTTCTCCCCGCCGCTCTTTCTGCAGGTTTATATTTCATTCCAATGCAGTTTTTCTCTTCGATCTACGGGAAAAACCCTGATGCTAAAAAACTGTACAGTTCCACTAAAACAGGAGCAAGTGCACTGGCTCCTGTTCCCATTTCTATGTGATATGATCGCATTCTCATGTATGTATATAATATTGATAGTAAAATGCAGTGGGAAGTGTACCTATGTAGGAGGAAGAAAGCAAAGTCGCTACTTCCATGACTATGCTCGTGAGTGCATGTTTTCTCTCGCCTGCTTTCCCTTTTCCTATCACATTCCGCATGCTATTCCAACCCACAACAAGTAACAAACGCAAACGAGTTCTTTATCTCCTTCTCAGTTCGTCTGAAAAAAATTCTCTGGGATTTTTCCACTCCTTTTTTTTTTTTACTAAAGTTCTTCGTATGTGCTTAGAATTATCTAACCTTTTGCCCGCATCCGCCCGCACTAGGTTTTAGACATTCTCTGGGATGGCCAATTTTTTCGCTTATGTATTTGGAATTATTCGACATGTTAAAAAATATATGTTCTTTCATATGCCTTTCTTGACCGGGGACTTAAGAGCAGGACATAGAACTTGCCGCTTCTGTCATGAGTCATGTCCTTTCTAAAAGAAAAAATGGAAACTGTGGATGGAGTTGGATGGAGTGAG
This sequence comes from Lepidocyrtus violaceus, assembly GCA_034696905.1. NCBI lineage: Eukaryota > Metazoa > Arthropoda > Collembola > Entomobryomorpha > Entomobryidae > Lepidocyrtus > Lepidocyrtus violaceus. The sequence goes on from JAQGAI010003206.1 coordinate 2,473, forward strand.
TGAGTGCATAATATATTATGGAAACAGACTGTCTCTTTCTTATTCCCTCTTGCCATCCCATATTGTCTTTCAGGACATCATACCATGACTTTTCATCTTTCTTAAGGAAATTTTTTAATGCATACGATGCGACTTTTCCTTTATAAATCACAGTTCACAGCCCACACAAAACGAATAATACGAAAGTTCCAAGATTTGTTATGCTAAAACTTGACTCTTCATAGATGAAAAAGAATTTCTTTTGAAAAATTGTTTGATAGTTTGGCAAAAAAATCACAGTAAATCTTCATCATCTTGAAGAAACTTTATCCATGCTTTTACTACGGTAGAGTTGCCGCTGCGAGAAACCTCTTTACAATGGGCAAGTCAAAAAAAAAATAGGAATCATTGTTCTCTCATTTCATTATTATCATATTATGGTGCAACGGACTTGTTCTGTCCTTTTGTATAGGATTTGTATGTACTTGTTTCGTGAGGTCGTCTGAAACGCTGAACAGCGTTTTTTGCTGTTCTCACTGGAGAGAAAAAATGAATTAGTCTCAATGGAAAATGACATAAAAAAAGCATGTAGCATGGCATGTGCTTCCCAAGTAGCAGTGATGGCATCGACCGTGTGATCTCAGAAAAAATTATATCACCTCAACCTCATCTCTGCCAGTGTGTGTTACATATCATATCATACGATCCCACACAAATTGGATGCTTTTGGTTACTTATAATCCTGTAAAAACGAGAATGGGGATGATGAAGGTACATAAGATGGAAACAAATTTCTGGTCTCTTTCCTCCCTTCTCCCCTATTCAGGTTCTACCTAAGCTACTGCACTCCATAAACATATTGACAACTATACCCAGGCAGCACCGACACCCCAGCCAACAAGAAACAAGTGAAAAAATGAAGGGCATAGGTATAAAAATCCTTATAAAAATCCCCAAAAGTTTACGTATCATCGTTAGGTGGTTGGATTTTTATAGCGGAAGACTCCAGCCCTTTTATATTCTCAGTCGACACATATTCTTTCGGAATTTTAATCGGCATTCCTCGGTCCTCTTTTGTTTCTTTATACATATAGCATTGGAATTAAATGGGGATACTTAAAATATATTTCGCATTCATTTTTATTCCTTTCTGGTTCTGTTCTGATTCGAAATGGGTTGTTTATATAATGCATTTCATTGTTCGTGGGAAGCCTAGTGTGGAGTGCACTTTGCTATCAAACAGGTTGCACAATAGAAACTTTTTTTTATTCCCTGTGTGTAAAACTCCTCCAAATAAAACAGAGGGGGGGAATTGGCAATTGTCAAAATAGTGGAAATGGAAGTTTACTTGTAGCGTTCCGCTGATGAATGGCTGGAATTCCCAGTTTTGAAAGGAGGAGTGGTAAGCAGTCCATATATTGCATTGTTATTCAGAATTTCAGATGCTGCTCCGTCCGGGATCAAATTCACATTACGCTCCAGCTACAACATTTATTTATGTGGAGGAATTCGGAGAAAACGATTCGATTTATTTTTTAACTGCACTTATGTAAGTTGGAATGGAATGGATTCATCATCCTTTATTTCAGGTTTTGCTTAGAATGGATGTAGTCGTAGTCGTAGCCAAGCAAAAGAGAAAAAACGTAGTGAAAAAGAAAGTGAGCCATCTTGATAGGATTAAGATCACATTTTAAAGGAGCTGGCTGGATAAAGCAGTGAAAAAAGCGGTTCCATTTCCTCCTCTTAAAATTTATTTTCATTTGGTGGAAAATAAAATACGAACCTTTTCCATCCTACTCCTGCCCTGCCGTAAAAAGCAATAAAAATTGAAGGCTAGAGCAATGATGGAAACGTACGCATATAGGATTTATAATGTAGTTGGAGGAGGATTAGGAATGGAGCGTTTGCGTTTGCATAGACGAGAGCAAAATATCGACGTATGTACAATTCGAATGAAAAAATGTGAATTCACGTTTTATATGAACTTGGCTAGTTGCAAACGTGCCAACCGTGGCCTGTGAAACCATAAATCAATTATTAAATTGACTCATGTAACGTCATTACGATTTTGAAATTGAAGGATGCCACGATGCAGCTTCAGAGTCAGCGTTCCCACTTGGTTTCAGCTTCCCTCCCAGCTAGAAGAGCGACAGCGTCAACCAACAGCTTTAACCAGACGTAGACGTAAGAGGAAGGACCGCCAGCAAAAAAATGTCTTGTTCAGTCAGTTTCACTTCGTCTCCCTCATTTTTCATTCATCCGCGAGCGCACAATGTCATAGTAGAAGCTGGAATATGAAGGAACAGGAAGAGTTAGTTCCTTATCCAGCCTTCAATCCACCCGTATCAAGTTTCTCCTGAGATGTTTTACGTGATTTTGAAAAAAAGGTGAAATGAAAAGGAAAATAGAAAATTACTCAATTTATAATCCATTTGCATTACAAAAAAATGTTGCGCAACACGATACAGACGATCATCCACGATGTCATGGAAGATGATATGAGTCAAGCAAAGCATGAAGTACAGCATGAACTCTTTATCATTTCATGAAATATTTATAAGAACGCTTTTGTATTCTCATTGTAAATTGCAAATGCATTTTAACCATTTAATAACTTGAATAAAAAGGAGTTGTCAAAAAAAAAAAGACTTTCTTGGATGCCATCGTCATCACCATCAGTATTAGTCTTAAGCATAAAAGATTCCTGTTTATGCATTCATTTTCTGGAGAAAGGAAAAGATGCATGCCAATGCAATGCCATAGCTGTAGATGATGCGATGGGGGATGTTATCTGAAGATATATGATGAAGAAGAAAAATATGATTTTCATTGAATTCAAAATACTCAAAAGAGAACTATTATAAATTTGAGGAGAAGAACCGAGTCTTCTTACGAATTTACGATCTAGAGGAATCTCCAGTGTCTTCCTAATTTCCATCCAAAGGGAAAGAAAACGCGATAGTGTGGAGCTGCTGAGGAGTGTGTGCGGATAGTACACCGGATTCCCCTGGGTTGCTTTGCTGATGATGTTAAATTGAACATTTATCATTGATGTCCTGACATAATCTTGATTATTAGATTGCTTAAGTACTTCTCAGATGATAGCTGAAAAATTTTGTTTTATGAAGTAGCTTGGCAAAAATGGAGTAGCTATATTGCTCCCCTCCTGTCCTGCCTGAATAGAAAACGCAAGTAGCAAATAAAAATGCTCTTGTCAGTGGGAAGGTTTTTTATGCGCCTATATAAATGAATAATTTAGATTGTGGGGGAGGAAGACGAAGCTGAATTACGTTGTGCAATACTAACCAGCTACCACCATTCGCGTTATATTCCCCTTTTGATGTATATTTTTAATGTGTGTTTAGTAATTGTTATTTATTATGGAGTAAGATGGGTTAGAATGGGAGGGAGACGCTTTTACAAATTCCCATGCAAACTTTAAAAAAGAATGAATTAGTCCTGTCCTCAGCCGAGTCAAGCCACCCATACCGTAGTATATATATTATATTCAGTTTCTTGAAAAGACAGCCATTCAATTCTTTACTCTATTATGTAAGTAAGTAGAATAATAGACTGTAATGTACAGTCAAGAGAATGGTTACACAAAAGAGAAAATTGAAGTTTATTTTTAATCAATGTGTCGATCTTTTAAGTTATGCCAAAAGGACATGCATTCCATCAAGGTTATGAGCAGAGGAAGGAAACAAGGTCAGAGAAGGAAGTTCTAAATTGGTTTTGATATCGAAAGTGCGACATAAATTAGTTCAGATGTGGAGTAATCGTTTTTGAAGGTAGCCATGATGAAAGTGAAACGATATTGAGGGGATAGAATTGAAATGAGAATGCAGGAGCGAATCGTATTGCACATTTGTATTAAAATTTATGGAGTATAAAATATAATTACCATTCTGCCAGCGAAATATATTCTGTGGTGAATTCCTGGACGGAGAATGCAATTGCCAGTTACATAGCTGCAATGGAAGCAGTGCAGTGCATTACAGCGGTGGGATGGATGTTTTATTTTTTATCAATGCCTTACATCCTGTTACCTCATATCATCTACCTTCGTATCAAGAAAAATTATGCCATAATCTAGGTTAGGAACTCAAATTATTATGGAGATTTTTATTCAATGTAATTATATATTCCAAGGACTTTTATGCATAGGGTATGCAATGCATTTACATAATTCATGTAGACAAACATCCCATTTTGCATCCTTTTGTTACTCTAAAATCTCCGTCTGCAATTCAAGCAATTTAAAGCTAAGTGATATCATAAGCCATGTACGACGGTGCATGTTACACTGATTTAGTTTTTTAATATGGAACTTTGATTCCAATTAGCGTGAGAAAGGAATCACCTTCGTCCTTGAGATTGTTTTTAATTTATTCTGTTTTAAAGTGTGCCAGGTCTTGATTGTGATTTGTATTACATAACATACCAGTGAAATTTTCATAAACGTGTCCAGACAAGGCGCACAAACAGAGTTTCATAATCCACATTGGGGACGACGATAGTCCGGTGTTGCGCTAACTTTTTATGGAAATGTGGTAAAATGATGCGATATGATATAAGGTAATTGTATTACAGGCTATGTGCAAAGCTGCAAACCCAAACGGAACAACCCATCCGCTGGATCCCCTTATATCATTGCTACAACAAATGCTACAGAAACAGACTATAAGTTTTGCTACAAGGATGGCGATCAGGTAGAATACTTGACAAACTCTTTTGTCTAACATCCGGTTCGGTTCACCTAGAATGAATATAATCATCTGAAATGAAATGAAGCAATTATGAAAATGAATGGAAGTTGGATGTATGTCATGGTCATTATATTCCCCTGCCGATGTACCAAACTTTCCGGAAAAATACATCTTTCTCAGTTTACCTGCTATGTCAATGATGGATTGAAACATCCACTGACATTAGAATCCATTATGTAATGAAGCTAAATTTATTTTCATTATGGTTCATCCTGGTTGATTAAGGAAAGGCAGGCACTAAAACACGATTCGCATCATTATCGAAAATGTCAAACAATCACAGTTCCCTCCCAGTTCATACCGTCGGGAAATGATTATTACGATAGATGCTTTCTGTATGGATTTAGCCTAATGAACGAAAATGAAATCATCTAACTCGCTGTAACCACACGCTATACTCATGATTAGGTATCAACATCAGGATAAGGTATTATTGCTTTTATTTTCCAGGTTATTTTGCCTTTGGCGCTGCCGAACGTTTGGTAAGTAATTTGGTTTGATGGAGTTGACGTGCTATCGGTAAGATTGGTAAGCGGCAATGGGAAGATAAATGGAAAGGTGAAGAAGACAAGTGTACAAGGTGAAGGTTAAAAGCGAGAAGTTTATTTCAGCAGCAACATGTTGATGAAAACTTTGAGATGTTTTTTTGCATGAAACAAAACTTGAGTTTGTGTAGTATGGTTAAAGACACACCAGTGAGTAAACAACTCGTCTAGAACAGTTCTCTCACTCAAAAAAATGCTAAAATAAGAGTTGGCTGGATGGAGATTTTTGGGGCTGAGAGAGAACCAGAACGTAAGTTCGTTAATGGTACCCTGTGGCCTACTTAGGCTCATCAGGATGAGCCAGCGTTTTTGCTTCAAGAAGAATGAGAGTCGAGTCGAGATGCGAATTTAGTCATATTTTTAGCATTTGCTTGAGAAAAAATAAATAAAGAGGGATCTAAAAATAGTTGTGATCTCACATATCATTACATTATTATGTTTGTGCTTGCAAAAGCCTGTATTTTTCAGGAGAATGTGAGATGCCCAGTCCGTTGGGACTTCTTGGGAGTAGAGAGTTATGAAATGAGTAGTAAAAAACAGAGAAGAGAGCTGGAGCTTCAGATGGCTGAATCAGGTGCAATTTAATGGAAAGCGATAAAAGCTGAACATGTCAGAATGCATTATTAAAGCAAGAAGGTGGAGTAGAGTAAAGAAGAGCCATTATGACGGGACTGGCTGGAGAAGATGTTCTGGTTGGGTTAGGTCGTTATTATATTGTTTCTTGTTTTGGGAGTTATAAAAAATAGCTCTGCAGGTGGGAAAGTGAAAAATAATGTAAAATTCAGGGAATACTTTTAGTAAAACTTACTTGGAGAAAATAACGATATATATGCACTAAAAATTAAATGGATACTTGTAGCTTTCATATTAAAATATGAAAATTGGTATAAATGGTTTTTTTTAATGATTATTCGCGGAACTGAAAATTAGAAATTTTGAAAATACACTTTGAATACGCGAGGATTATTTTAAACTTTGTCAATCCGAAGCAAACTGCCTGGGCCCCTTCATACTGAAAGCGGAAAAATTCAACGAATAACTACGTTTGCTTGTATGCATAAGGATGTTTATTTCAACTTAACTCCACTAGGGACATTGGGCATCATTTGTATAATGAATCCAACATCACGTATCATTTTTCACAGCTCGTACCTACACATAAGTGCTACCCCCAGCTTTGTCATTTTATGCCCAATTAATTTTTCAGAACTCTCATCGTTTTAGTGCCCATTAATTAACCCTTCATATATATGAATCCAACAGGTCATGGCATAGCGCATGCCAAAATCGATGATAAAGATGATGCCACACGCTGTGATTCTACAAAAAAAAATGAATACAGCATGTGGTGATAATTTTCCTTTCATTTTTAAACTTTTTCTATAATTGCTGAACTTCTGGCTGAATTTGCAAAAAAAAAAAAACGAGATAAGGAAAAGCAATAAATTCCGGAAATCGAATTTAATTATCTTAACATGAGGTTTTTTTGTATGACAGTGGTATGAAAACGGCGTGACGGTGGAAAAACTCGATTTGATCTGGTTGTTCTGACCTGGTAGGAGCCCCTAAAAGTGCATATGCTAACGGAATATGCTTCATAGACTGGGTGACAGACAAGCAATGCAGCTTTCAGAAGTCAAACAGGTAATTTTAAAACTCACTTTTGGATTGCGTGCTGAAAATTATTTCTATAATGAAGTAATTATTGGCATTCTTGCCATTTATTGAAGCGACACGATAATTCCGTGGGGATTACTTTAAAAGATAGTAACGATCCTTAAATGACTTGACTGACTGGGCTAGTCACTCCTTCGTAAAAACAAACAAGGTTATTAAAAACATGTCACAAAAGAGGAGTTAAAATGAAATCGATTTCATTTGCAGTCTACTGCCATTTGATGAAAAGATGTGTGAAAGATGTGATGAGATCCTCAAAATTTAATACTAGGCTAGGAAAAATGCACTTGTCAAAAAATTTAATTAAACCTGAATTTTCCTCAGAAGCCATCTGTACAGTTCAATGTAGTTATATACCTATCTACGAAAGATTTAAATTGGTACATTCATGCCCAGATCATCTAATGTATCAATTAATGTCTGTCTGGGATCAAATAAGAATTCTCTTGAAGAAAAGAAAGAATAAAATTGGAGGAAATAACTTAATTTCACTTTCAGTTGCTGAATAGCGTCATCCCGTGATGGGGTTTCATTCATTCCGTTTTGTGAAGTCCTACGCAACATATAACATGTAGTTTTTGGCGATAATATTTTGAAATGCTACAGAAATCTCCAAAACGGGGCAACTTGCGACTGTGAAGTTTACTCCTAATTAAAAGTGCAAAAATAAAAATGTGAAAATAGTTACGGTTAGAGAAAGCGGTTAGTATCGTAGTTAAGTAATTTTTAAACTATATATTTTGGTGTGACCATGAAGGTCAGAACTATACTCGTTTTTGGGGTGCTACTGTGTATGCAATGGCATACGGAATTTACCCGGGCGATGTTGCTGACATCGACTTTAATGACCGGCTTAATGGGTGGTTTCCTACTTGGAAGAATGAATCTGGTAATTAATAAGCCTATCAGTCCAGCAAGTAAAACCTACCATGTTAAGCTACCAATGCAAGATCAAAATCTGTATTTGGAAAATTTAATTCGTAATCTTGATTTCCTTTTTTCAGGGAACCTTTGTCAATTTTCTAGCAAGTGAGTTTATCATATTTAAACTGATATAAGAAATTTGGGATGCTTATAACTAAATGTGGTACGTAAATTCTTATATCATCATTCCTCATCCTTGAATGTAGACAACGGAACTTCGCCATTGAATCTGCTATCCTTGACATCGTTGATTCCACTGGAGGAGGAACAAAAGGCTGCAGTTAACTCAATTCCGGTAGCTGCGCCTGCAATGGCTTCTCCTGTTCAAACGATTATCAACTTTCCGATTCCATACCATTACTATGGAGGAGGCTCTGGGATGCTTCCCATGCAATCGATGCAAATGGCAGGCTCACAACCTGTAACAATTTATCCTACAGAACCGCCATCACCAAATGATGACTTATCAATAAGTTCCATGAAACCTGTGGACGTTCCGATATCCCTAGACAATCAAATTAGGGAGATGTTCATTCGTCAACTAACAATGATAGACCCGCTTAATTGTCTTCCAAAGATATTTTGCGAAGTTAGCGCGGATCCTCTTGGAACTGTCATGGCGTAAGTGTAATGATCCGAAGTTTTAAAATATTACTCTTTATGAGTTAAACTGATCATGAGATAAAACATGATGTTTTACAGGATTGACGG
>JAQGAI010003207.1:0-11076 GCA_034696905.1 Lepidocyrtus violaceus
AGTTGTAATTAAATACTCCCTCGTCATACAGTTTACTCGTGTTCTGTTAAGTTGTTATAAGGAAAGAGGGTGTTGAGAAGCGAAAAGTAATTTGAATCCTAATCCCTCCACAATAGATTTGAGAATTACGTAAGCTGTATTTTGAACCATAAATTTAGGAATTTCCCCGTTGGAAGTTACGTCATTCTAAGGCGTCGAAATTTGTGTTTTAAGCGTTATTTACATACTTTGGCAGTGAACTTCTTTCTTCCTGTATTTAATCCAACAATTTCAATACTATTTTCCTCTTCATGTTTGTCAGTTTGTCTTTCAGGAATATTTTTGCATTTATCAGCCATACAGCCATTTCTTGACGAAGTGAATCGTATCCCCACAAAAATCTATTCAAAATCTAAAAAAAAATAACTTTGAAATAGCTTTTTCGCATCTCCTTCCTCCACAAAATAAACATATCATCATGTAGTTAACAGATCAGGAACAAGTTTAGTGAAATGTGAGAATTGGATGTTTACACTTCCCGTTCTAAAAATAGGGGAGAAAAAACACATTAGCACTGGCACTCAAATGTTTCACTTTCATGTAAGACATATTGCATCACACTAGCAAGAAGAGTCGACATAATTGCTTGGATTGGGATGCCTCCGTTGAAACTTTTAAAAGGGAAGGATTTGATGACTCATTTTTTTGTCATTTAATCAATTTTTCTAAAAAATTATAGCATGAAACATAAAAGGATCTTGGAAATCTAAAAGGGGCTCTGTAGTAATGGCACTTGCTACAATCGGCAAAAAAAAAGCCAAATTGGCAAATGATAGGTTTGTTTTTCACTATCTAAAATAAATAAAATTGGTATACTTTGAAGTTTATCTCATTAACCAAACTCAAATTTATGCACAAGGTCAAAGATATTTATAAACGTGACAGGTTAAATAATTATTTTGGAGGAGGAAACTGACTGGGTAATCATTCTTCCGAAGTACGTATTATTTCAAATCTAAAGAAAAAGAAAAAAAAACATTTCAATGGGGCCGGTCAGACTACTCTTTTTCCTCAATTTTTCTTCTTCATTTTTATTTTTAACAAGCAAGCATTCGATTCACTCATCCGTTTCTTTTCAATATCTTAAAAGTGATATGATGATGAGGTTAGAGAGTTGTTTTGCGGTTTTCTCCTCTCCGGTAGTTAAGATAAATGAACAATTCAGATGCTGGGATTGTGTAGGAGTTGGAAAGCCATCGTTATGTACGGCTTTGTATGCCACTCTCCATTGCTCATGTTCGAGAAGGATTGAGAGAAAAAGTCTGTCGTTCCTGTAAACACAGTTTCATGCACAGACGCTGTGCTGTTGCATAAAAAAACGCTTGTGGAAGTGTATTTTGGAAGATACATAATAAGTACATGTACAGGCTAGTTTTTTGTCACAATTTATTTCTCCCCGAAAAAGCAAAAAGATAATACTGCTGCTTCTTCTTCAAAACTTCTTCAATGTATGAATTTCAAACTAGCAAATGATAACAAGCGGGGACTCACTCATGGGGAATTCTTTTCGGTACAGTAGTTACCTTAGTCTAGTTGTAAAGCCGATGGGTTGGAAATACGTCGTCCCCATCGTCGCCGGAGGAAAAAGAGGGCACAAAAGCACACAAGCTATTAATGCCATCCTCCTCCACACATAGGAAGGCAACTTGAGCATATAATAAATTGAGACGTTCTCAACGACATTTCACGAGGGATAATGATTGCTACTCTTTAGTATTTTGTAGTTTTGATGCGGGAGAAGCCTTTATGTTATGAAGGTTTATTGCAAGGAAGTTGCTGAGTATTTTCAAAGCGGTGCTTAAAGCATTTAGACAGATTAATGTCAGTTGTTGGGGGATTCGTTAATGAGATCAAATCCCATCATGTTTTCATAGACATTTACTATTGCCTATCACTTAGCTTAGTAAGTACCTTCCGGAACCTTAGAATTCCTTGCTAGTCACTCATGAGGCGACGCAAGGCATTTTCACCGACAATAGGTCTAAAATCAAAAACAAGACATCAAGCACGTCGGGAGTCGGGAAGTCAGTTATGCCGTAAAGTTTTCAGCTATACTGTAACTGAGAGTAACTGAAACCTGAGAGTACACTTTCTCCTCCTGTTTCAGTCATTCACTCCCTGCGAAAAATAAATCCTTTCCCAGACGCGTAGATAATCAAAAAAATCTTTATTAAAAGTATGACAAAAAAACGAAATTTTCTCGATGCATAATATCAAGAGCACAACATTGCAACTCCTCCTTAAAGCCCGAAAGATTAGGGTTGGAGGAGCAGGAAGCATGTCTGAAATGAAAGTAGCACGATGTACTATAAGTATGTCTACATAACCTAAGCAGCATCCACACAACGACGATGATACTCTGTTGGTGTCATCGTCATCATGAAGGTTGTCACTGCAGCCAAACTCCAAGCATCAAATCGTGAACGGTGAAAAGTGATACTTTTTTTTTCTCTCGAAAATATCCTGCATTTTCCTTTCCCAAAATTATTGCAGGGAATGTACGGATTATGAATAGTTCAAACTGTTGTCATGCTCATTTCCAAAATATGAACTGATATAACTTTTGACTTGGGGAAAAAAATAAGTGTGCGGGGGCTGAGCAGTTTTTTTCTCTCTCTCTCTCTCTTTCCCTTGATGTTATTATCTAGCACTGCTTGGAGTAAATAGATTCCCAGCGAGAGATGGCCAATTCTGACAGAATACTTAAAGGATTTTCTCGCATATTTATGTATTTTTCGAACTTTCGACTCCCCAAAGCATATGGATTGGAGCGGGCATTTTTATTTTTAAAAGTTGGCTTGGAATCAGATAGCTAGCTGGGTTTATATTATTGAAAATGTCATCATCATCATCATCATCAGACTTTGCAGAGCATCATGCGTTACTCATCCGTCCCCCAACAAGATGAGTGGAAATTATTATTCTGGTACTCCCAAATAATTTATGTGTTTTTGGCGATATTTATGTAAATATCATCCATAAATATATCCATTCGGAAGATGCCTTGCTTTATGGGTTGAGAAACTGACATTTTTTTACGATTGCTGCTTTACACGACGTACGTACTACTACTCCTTCCACTTCAAAACCTAAAAAGTAAAATACAAAATTTGAAATGTATTGGCTAGGTGGACGGATGAGAATGGAATGTAAGTAGGGATATCGTCTGTTCTTTTCAAAGATGGTTTATTAAATTGGCATCAACATCTTCACAGTTTAGTTTAAATGCAATATAAGCTACTACGAGCAAACGCCTTTACTTTCAATTACGTAATAATTGGCCCAATTATTATAAAGACTAAACTCGGAAAGAGTTAATTAGCGGCATCAGTCAAATAGACGGATGAACTTAGCGTAGTTTCCCCGCATCTTGGATAGTGCAGCGTTTTCCGAAATTAATGATGGATCATCAGTTAGACAATCATTCACGGGAGATTCTTGCAAACGAAGCATTTTCTCTTGTCATTTTTAGTCCATCTTGTCATTTAGACGTTGAAAGTGGATGCTCCCCCGGTTTCATGATTTTTTTTTGACGGAAGTGAGCACCCAGCACTACAACTACTCCTAAACGTGTTTTATGCAAAGAAACTTTATTCCTTTTAACGATGATGTCATAGTTCATTTTACATATTGTGTGTGTGTGATTCAGGTTGGGAGTACGTATAAAAGGCTTGACAATTCTGCCACTGCAGCAAACTGACGGTTTAGCACGAGTGACACGCTTTTAGATTTTGAACAGAGGACAAGAGCGAAAAAACATTCAATTTCGTTGGCGTAATCACAAAATCGTTTTGAATGTGTGGTAGATAAAATCAGTGTCTCTATTGTTGCCTATGACGGGCTCGCGTCACGTCCATATTATTGCCAAGAGTCAAGTGGAGTCTCTCAAACAAGAGGCTGACATTTTGTTGTGGAGTCAGAGTGGCAAGTAAAAAGTAATCATCACTTGTTGTCATTATCGCTTAAAAACTATAAGAGAGAAAGCTAGAGCAACAGCTGCCATTTAAAAGAATATTTGTTTTAGAGAGAAGTGAAAATTGCCGAAGTACAACTCTTTTATGCCCCAAATGTAATTTTCATTTTTTTTTCATAAATTTAAGCTACAGATTTTATAAACGAGGCTGTTTTAACATTTCCTACATATCCTCCGATTAAAAGCAATCGGTTTCTACGTGGTTAAAAAACTAGATTGAACGAAAACGTAGATCTTTGCAAATTGTGTAGAATAATTTTCTCTTCCACAAATTCTCAATAATTATCCTCTGATTATTTTTTCCCTCCTACCATCGTCACTTGGACTCATGGATTTTCTCACATGTGACTGACAAGATAACGGGTTTTGATTTCATCTTTTTCAATAGTCTTATCTTCCTATTCATCCATTTACATTATTTTTCTTTGGTTATGCCCGGCTACCACCAGAGAGCTATCAATATGGTGCTCAAGAGGCTGTTCAAACTCTCCGATGAATAGAGAGAGGGTGTGAAAAAATGGAAATGTATCGGAATGGAATGGATGAACGAGCAAGCATAACGAATCGGGCTCAGCGGATTTGAATTTGAATAGGCACGGAGAAGAAGAGGGGACCTAAAAAAACTCGGCTGTTCCTGTTCCCTCACTTCCTCCTTTGACTCCACTGCACCTGCATGATTCATGGACGTTAATTTTAGACTCGAGTTTTTGGCACTCATCCCTGCTTCTCCATTTTTGGGCTTGGGAAATACGATATTAAATCTCTGCTGGCTTTCCAACTCCAACTTGAATATATAATGACTGCTCCTCCCGAACCAACAGTTAAAAAATAGAAGACGAAGAATCCGCGCAGACATGCATATAACCCGATACACACGACACGACTAGAAGGAATATGCATAATATAGTTTGGCTTAGCTGTGAAGAAAACAGAACTTTAAAACAGGAACTAATAGAGGGAGATAGATGGGTTTATGGGCTCCTGTTGTTGATGTATAACATCCTTTGGGTGAAAATGAGCTGTTGAAAATTCTTCCGCGTTGATGATTTCCAGTATCTTGGAATTTTACTGCAGCTTCCATCATCATCCCTGATAACTTGGTGGGTTGTTGAAATATGCAATAAAATTAGTCTATATATGGTACGCAGTGGAACGTCATGCCATACTAGGAATTGCCGAATGTGTTTTTTAGCAAAATTGAAAAGAGTATCGATGTATTGGATAATGGATCATAATTGTAAATAATTCCATTTCCCCTTTCCCTTTCTTAACTTGCCAGATCAATAAGCAAAAATGCCTTTCAAGCCACCAGACAACCCAAAGTGCCCCAAATGCGGAAAGTCCGTGTATGCTGCAGAGGAGCGACTTGCTGGAGGCCAAAAATGGCACAAAACTTGTTTCAAATGCGGTAAGTATTTTTGTATTGAATGTGCCCATCCATCTGGCATGTTTGTATTTGGAATGTTGATAATGATTCATGTTTCAATCAAACCTCCCCCCTTCCCCAAACAAGGTATGTGCAACAAGATGCTGGACTCAACAAATTGCGCCGAGCATGAGGGAGAGCTCTTCTGCAAGGTTTGCCATGGTCGCAAGTTCGGACCCAAAGGTTATGGCTTCGGTGGTGGTGCTGGATGTCTTTCCATGGACACTGGAGCTCAGTTTCAAAACCCAGAGGGAGGAGACAGGTAAAGCAAAACAGTTCATTTTCTTGTTCAGCTTCCCTGTAAATCTTTAACAAGCGCAATATTACACACATTAATGACTTCCGCAAATGCATAGTGTAGCATTCAATCAATTCATTGCTATATTTAATTCAACTGTCGCGTTAGTTAAATGAGACAGGGATTATATACTTTCTTTCCTCCAACACTATTAATTCTTGATGTCAGGTTGAGATACACGATTTTTTAAGGAAGTTATTGTTTTTTCCCTCAAGCATCCCCATCCTTTTCGATTTGTGATGTCCATGATAGCTCTAATTTAATTTTACATTTAAAAAAAAATTATAAGTCACGTTGAGCCAATTCTGTTTTCTTAAAAAACAAAAAGCCTTTATCATCAATTCAAATGAAACTAATTTCAAAGTTGATTTTTACCATAAACCACCAAACAAATATGATTTGCTGAAGTCGTTTTTTTTCTCTTTTTTTCTCTTCTCGTTTGTATTTTATAGCAGCGCAAAATAGCTCCCTTGCTAGTCCACAAGACCAGTCTGATAACTCCATAGCTACATAGATAACTCTTCAAAACAATGATTACTGCACTTGTCTACTATTCTGCAAACTACCGCTACTTCTGCTGGAACACAATTTACACACACATACAACACACATTATACACACTTTAAATGTACATAATTATTAAATGTTATTATACAAACTACTTAGATACAGTTTATTACTTGGACTAAGAATTTACATATTATCAGTATGAACATAAAACTGATGGTTTAATTAATTAACGCCGGCTACTTCCACATATTATCCAATTTCATGTAGACTCCTATGCCAGGAATAACTCACTTAAAATCAGCAAAATTAAGTTACTAATCTCCACTCGCTCTTCAGAGAAGGAAGAAAAACGTTGTTTAGGAAGAAAAAAAAAATCGGTAATATCGTTAAGTTAATTAAAAAAATCTGCTCTCTAAACACCTTTTTTAGTAAGTAGCAGCAGCATTATGTATGACTGTGTTCCTTTTTCGTAGAATCCAAAATCATTCATGTCATGTCTCAAAACCATTTTTTTTAGCTTGACTCCTCCCTTTACGTAATTTTTATTCCTTGTAGTAAATGCTGTTACAGAGCCGCTCGATTACTACTTTTCTCTCTCTTTATTTCTCTGTATGTCTGTGTTTTTTCTGTTCCTCAAAAACATACTTTCACTTTAACTGATCCGGAAAAAAAATTTACTTAAACCTAAAATGCTGAGTAAAAATATTTACACTGTAGGGAACACATACATGAGAACTGTTCCTGTAGCCTTTGATTTATCAAAGTAGACCTTCAAATGAATTGTTATAGCTTCTTTACCCGACTTGTCTAAAAGAAAGAAATCGTGAATTAGGAGAAAACGTTCTTGGTTTAGAATTCCACCATTACATCACTACCGACTGCTATTTAGCGTCTGCGACAAAAATACAATATAAAACATGAATATCCTGTTGTTCATCAAAAAATTACAAGTCAATCCCTCCATTTTTCTGCAACATGAACAACAAAGTGGGACTAAAACATCAGTCATAGTTCTCCAAGTACACAAAAACCGTTGATGATGGTGATGATGGTGAAAATTTCATATAATTTGAAGAAAAAAAAATCAGTTATCTGTTGGTGATGTTGATGATGATGGTAAAATATATATGATAAATCCAAAGTCATTGATGATGGTTGTTATTACTCTTGAGAGAACTGACTAAAAAACTCCCACAAATTGAAAATAGAATTTTGCAGTGGATGCCTCAAGGCAATCGGATTAACTGTTGTTTGGAGTAGTTGTTTTTGAGTCCTTTCATCTTCTGCCTATGCATGCAAAAAAAACCTTTAATTTTGAAACAAAAGAATATATGCTACAGAACATTAATAATTCACTATAAAGCCAGCAACCATTATCTAAACTCTCATAATCATATTATTATGTAATGGTAGGGTAAGGAGTCTCCAATGGAGATATAACATAATATACTATATTATTTTTAGTCCGAAAAAAGGGGTTTAAAACCAATCATTTAATACTTTGCAAGTACTAAATGTAATCGTTGGCAATTTTTGCTTCAAGCTATAATACGCTTACGCATAGATGGAGACTGAAGATTGACTCGGGGCGGAGCTTCAGCCTTCCTTCACCCGAAACTTGAGCTCCGTCCTGATCATTCAGTTTTACTCCTCCACGACTTTCTCTTGTCATGTATTTTGTAAACCGAAGATATTACGTTTAAAAAACAAACACTATTTTTACGTTATTCTCATCATCATAATTGTTTTGATTTTGCTTTTTAATTCCTAATACATAAATTATCACACAATTTATGAACAACTAACAAGTATTAATTCTTTTATCTGTGAATGCGCGCTTGGATCTTAAAACTAGTTGGTATTTGAATGCAAAAATAACCAAAATGTGGTCACCATCTTGAATTTACAACAAAAAACAACACAAATAAGTAAACTGGCTTGACTCGAAACAAAAAATACGATTGGAGTAGGCCGGATCAAGTTCAAACGTCGACATGGATTTTATCTGGGAAGGGAAAGTGAATAAAAAAATATAGTGGGAACGTCTTTAGTGCAAACTAACTTCAATTCAATCAATCAATTTTTTTTTGCTTCGAACCCAAAACTTTTTTTGGATCTTGTAACAGATACGCTTATCTCAAAGTATATTTCTAACAAACTATTGAAACGCTTACTTACATTTACTTTCTCTGTTATGGTAAACACAATAATAGTACAAGCTTCAATTAAAATGGTAATTTATAATAATAATAATAAATTATAGATTTACAAAAAAAATCTTCTGCTGTAAACTGAGAATAATCTTTTCTTAATTTAAAAAAATTTAACTAGTCTTTTCTGATTTCTTGCGGGCGTATGCTAGAAACGTTATTTACCGGGAGAAAGTATAGTGCAGAGAAAGATGATATGTAAAAAAAAACTAATATGGCAAATGAGAGTGCTTAAGAAAACGGTTATTGCTTGTTGTATCTATTACACTTGGCTGTTGTAGCTGTAACTCATTAATTAGCTGCATTTGCGCATACAGTAAAAAGGGTTTAGCGATATAATATAATATTGATTTTATTGTAGATTCTTTTAGTATACGATCAAACTCATGCCACACATATCGTTGTTATGTTTAACACCAAAAAATTCTAGAGAAGAAAAAAAACTCAGCTTTTTGTGCAAGCAACAATATATCTAAATATTATATTATATAAAGTTTAACTTTAACTTCTTATAACTACTACATGACAGTCGTTAAATTTAAGTAAAAAATGTTCCTTTTAATTGATATAATATTATTATTATGCGACCTTACCAATTGACATTCAATATGACTACAATGAATAAACCTGCCATGATGATTTCATGTGTAAAACATTTAGGCTCAACATCATATACATAATATAATATACAAAGGGAAACAACTGAAATGTACCTTCGATGATTGAGTGAGTGTCTCATACATAAAAAATAATGATTACATAGTACTATCCAACCTTTAAATGTAATTCATACTATCTACAACCATCTTTTTAAAAATCAACAGAATTTTGGTATCTTAACTAGTATATTAATATCAACTTACTTTTAAATGCCAATGTATAAGTTTGTGTGTGTAAAATGATTTGGGAAAGGATCAACAATAAAATCAAAAGGAACACCAAAAATGAATTTAAAAACAGTTTACGAAATCTTAAAGTTCTTCCAATTAAAAAAAAGCATACCTAATACTTCATTCCGTCATTTCTCACTTAAAGTTTAGTACACCAAAAAAACTGGTAGGAAAACACTGCCATATATTTTTAATTGAGCTACTAAAAGCAAAACATGAGCAGGTTGTTGTTTAAGCCACCAAGAAAAAAAACATGAAAAAGAAAGGAAGGGAAAGCGTTATAGAAAGAAGCTACATTAAGGATGATGATGATGAGGAGGAGGAGGAGGATGAGATTCTGGAACAGAGACGGAAGATTTCGGATCAGGGTGAGCCTCATATCACACAATACTAACAATTAAAAAAAATCTTTCCGAGTCAACTCTCACTTCAATATCGACAGTTTTCTTATTATGTAGCAACATATTTTTTCATACTTCAAATTTCAACAGATCAATGAGATAAATTATTATTATTATGGGCTGTAATTGTGATTTCACTAGTTCGAGGACCTTACGACTTCAGCTCTTTTAGTTTTCTTTTTTTTTCATAACCAACAATAACAACTTATTATAAATTTAACTCTTGTCAGACGCTGAACAATTATTAATTTGTTTACAACTATTCTAATACATCATCAAAATAATAATAACGAGCGACTCAACTCCATTGTTGCTTTTGTTACACATTCACTAAGTTTAATTTCATGGCTTCGAAATCAGTTTGAAGTTTGAAGAAGACTAGCATATTTTGTGAGTCAGTCGAAAGTGAGTAGTTTCTTTTTTTTGTTAAACTTGAATTCAATAAGATCAATATTCAAATGGGAATATCAGTTTTTAATGTTTTTTAAAAGTAAACCATATTAATTGTAATACCCACTTTTAATACAAACGTTTCAAGCAGTTAACTTTTCATAGGAGGCCCCAAGCGCTGAGCTGAATATGTAGGAAAGAATCTTGAGTACTTTTACATAAATCATAGCTTTAAATTTAAATCTTGACAGACTCAATTTTGTTGTAAATAGACTTGCACCATCATAATAGTCAGATCACTAATGCTGAGTACTAAAACAAACTACTTTTCACTACTTACTAGCAGTATTACAAGCCGCTCTGTGAGAAATCTTCATCGCATGAAAAGACTTTCACTGGAAACCGTACTTTCTCCCATATCCACTAAACTGCATTCCTCTCTTCAACAAACAGAAAAAAAGTATGCACAAACTTTTTACTCGTCTCACCACTAAATTAATTTTATTTAAGAGAGAAACGCAAAACAAAATAATATTTAATCCTCTCCATCTCACACATCTTGTTACTTAATATTTCCGGTTGCGGATCTCTGGCTTCGGAAAAACACAACGGCCAGACTCCATTCTTTCTGTAATACTCACACTTTAATTCTATTGTCAAATTAATTAATAAATTACGGTACAATATGTAATTAATACAGTATAAAATCAAAACCAACACAAAAATATTGGAGTAAGCATAAGGTTTACAAACAAAAAATCTTCTGGTTCACTTTATTTTTATTTTTTTATTATTGTTAATTTTTGTTGGAAAATAATTTTCAATGGTAGTTTGCACTCCTCAAACACTCTTTTATGTATTGTTTTAGTTGATGTATGCACTTTCTTCGCCAGTAGATTTTGTAGAATCTATCTCTCCGTTATTCTCTGTATTTTAAGT
>JAQGAI010003208.1:0-11075 GCA_034696905.1 Lepidocyrtus violaceus
TTGTTTGTAATAATAATATTACTGAGCGGAAAACTGTATTTTTCTACACAGGCACTAGAATGGTGTGGGGATTGGTATTTGCACATTCAATTCAAATGTTTGCCATTAATACTTTTACCTGTGAAAGTCTGCTTGTTTGAGTTTTAGACTTGCTATGTTGAGACGGGTTTGATTAGGGGGATATAGTTTTTCGGAATAAGAAATAGAATCGAAGAATAAACCAATTTTTTAATATCTCAAGTGCTGACAATGATCCCTTTCCATTTTCATTTTTCATCCAAAAGGGCAAATGATCAATCTTTTGAATTATTAATGTTATTTCATTAGGCAGCAGTACCAGTATTATTATGCCTGCACAGAAATACTTGTAGAAAATGTAACAAACAAAACTGCCACAATTTGGAAGCATATGCGGTACACATCCTTTGCAATTGCAACAAAATGTGAAAAGAAATGACACGCGTTGTGCATGTGAAATAGCAACGAAAATAAGGCTAAAAAGATGCGATGATGCACGCACAAAAAAACTCAATATTATTATGATCATGATCTTTTATCTCATCTCACTGTATTTTTGCTAACGATGACTTCTTCAGGAAGGAGAATGACAACATTTAAATCTGTATGCATGAAATAAAAAAGGCTAATACGTTAATGGAATTTGAATTGTAAATCTAAAATGATGAGTTTTTTTTGTAGTTTAATTGAATAGTTTATGACAAATGACAGGGGAAATGACACATGCTTGTTTTGTACAGCTAATAATTTGCGTAAAATAGTTCCCTTTTCAGTTTCGTGTTCATTCGCACCTGAGTCAGAATAGTTCTGTATGCATTTTACAATGCGTACAAAACATCGCAAACTTCCTTTTGAAAACGTATGCAAAAACACGCATGTTACACTTGTTTCTCTTCTAAACAAACCACAGATGTGGGTAATCCAACATAACGTAACTACTTCGAATAAATCGAGTAATAAAAAATTACAATGAGATGTGTCTAATCTTTTTTGAGGTTTGAGAACTTGAATTTTGATTCAGGAAATGAGTTTTTTAAGCTCATTGTTGGTCATCGTCAAGCTACAGTGATGATATGATGATGAAGATAAGTCACGACTACGACCATCGCACGCATCATTATAGAATTAAGTAGAGCCCGTCATTATTACTCTGTTATCTTTTACTTTAATGTTTTAATCTGTCAGTCGAATAAATTCTAATCCGACATAATATACTGCCCATTTTCACAATAGGACAAAAAATTAGTTGCATCCCATTTTTGTAGCCACTGTCAAAGTCAAAGCGTCTGATTTAAGAGAAATGTACTTTACCGGATTTACACACACTATCCGATAATTCGTCTCTTTTTCCATTAGCCGAAAAAAACGAGACCAAAATGTATGCAAAGTGTATTATGTATTGATGTTTTAGAAAAAGAGGAAAAGTGCTAATCGCCTGAGAGCAAAATCGACTTACATATATTATGCTAATGGGTTTTCACAGGTAGAGCGAATCCCATACATTGATCATGACTGACTATGACATGACAAGTCGTTTTTAGTATATTTGCCTTTGCAATATGCTTGCTTCTTACTTTTACAGGATTTCAGATAAAAAAAAACTTTGTCAAACAAGCATAGAATATAAGTATTTTTTAGCCTCTTCTGTAGAAGCAGCAGCGAACTCATTGTTCGTTCGTGATGATGCGATGATGCCGTGATTTCAAAAAAATATCTAGATGGATATATTCTTGCTCCTCTCCTGGGGTTCAATCCTTTCAATCAGAAAAAAGTTAGTCACGATTTCCACGAGTGAAATGAATCAAATCAGTACGAGATGGAGAGAGAAATAGATAATGTACGTTAAAAAAAAAATGTGAAGCAATCTGAAAAATGTTTGTTTGGAAAAAGGGAAAAATCTATGCATAGTTGGCAGTCAAAAAGAAATCTCTTGATTTTTTAGAGTATATTGTTACGAGAGAGAATCTGGTAAGGCTTCCTATCTATAAACTGTATCAAAATGAGCGTAATAATCCGCTGATATGATCTAATATGGGAAGAGAGTCTTTTCAGCTTTGATGCACTTCTTCGGTGGATATTGCTCCGGGCTAATTTTTTATTTTTTTTTCACAAAATGCAAAGGAAATTCTACACCTGCCTCCTCATAAGTCGTAAATGATAATCGTAAGCTGCGAAGGATTAACTGTCATGTCACTGTCACTTTTACATATTCTACACAATGTTCACAGAACACAACTGATACAAATATGAACCATATAGCATTTTACAGAGTTTAGTCTAGTTTGGCTCATTCAGTTTCTTATTTTTTAAAGATTGAAAACCTTCTTTTAACATGATAGATGGACCATACTGTTAATTAAATGAATTGGCATAGAAAATCTTTAATTTGTCTTGTTGGGTTGGTTGGGGACGCATGGGAATTGGCTGATGAATGGACGAGGAGTGACGATGGGTTAGTAAAGTTAAAGTTGCGATGCAATCCATTCAAAACCGTTACGGTTGATGGTTGAATAGAGGAAAAACATACAAATATGGAAATCATCGATAATGCACCATGTCATGTCACATTCTTAGTGAGGTCAGCATAAAACCAAAGCCAAAATGATTGCAAGTTGCAATTGCGATAGTTTCACATTACCCCAGTTTGTATGCAGCTATATTTCTTCTTCTTAGTAAAAGTAGCGACTGCGACATGTTCACAGTTGCTTAAATGTTGGCGTCAATGCGTCATATGGATATGGATGTAAACAACGCATTTAGCAATGTATTTAAAAAAAAAACTTAATTATTATTGTTTTGTGTTAATTTTTTTTGCCTTGTAGCAAGTCTTCATAAAAAACTGAGCGTTTAAACTGGCTACAATATCAACAAACTCCGTCGGGGCTCAAGGGGTGGCCCAGGCGATAACCGTATCGGGCGTGAATACCCCCGCTGGTGTCGCAACGCTCACAATCCCTGCAACCTCAGTGCCACAATGGATGGCCCGTTTGAAAGTGGAGCCCCACACCCTAACTGGTGGAAATTCGAATGCGATATCTCTTGGGAACTTAAATGTCGGAAATTTGCATGGCTCAGGTCTGCACACGACGACGGGGACGATGATTTCGGCGACGCCTTCAGCTTCAACAGGCCACTCGTCCGCTCTTCAAGGAACGCAACTCATGGGAACAATTGACTGCTACGAAGATGTTTTCAAGGAGATTACCAAGAAACTGTATGGGGATGAGTCGGGTGGGGTCGCCATCACGGATGTTTTGGACTCTGCGGGAGTATCCTCAGTTTCCGGTGGCCAGCAGATTGTCTACGATGCGGGGGACTTGTTTCAGCAGGATGCTAGCGGAGGACTAGTGTCTAACTCTGGAAATGGGTTGGCGTTAGTTTCAGCTCCAGGTACGAATGGAATACCGAGTGGAGCTATTTTAGTACAAAGGCGGTTGCAAGATGATAAGGGTGAGAAATCTCAAAATTAAAAACTGTCGCGATCTTATCTTAAATCTACGACAATTTCGACTTTCACGAACTGATGATAATTTTTTTTTGAATATGATTTAGGTCGAATCTGGACGATCGAAGGGTTACCCAACACCGGTGAACAAATTGCTTTTGCAACCCTTGCAGGCTCCACTACTGGGGCAATCCAAACAATGACCCAGGCACATGCACAGCAGCAGCAGCCAACCCAACTCCTTCAACAAACTACTACGATGCAACAAACGCAATTTGTTTTGGCAAACCATCAGCAGCTGCAGCAGTCCTCACAATCACAACAACAGCCACAGCAAATAATGCAACAACAACAGCAGCAACAGGTGACATTTGGAGGGGGCTCTGAAGAGAGGTGGTTCGAAAGTGATGAGACCTTGTCCTGGACTCAATCCAAAATCGCCCGCTACAATCCCACTCAAAAAGTATTCCGCTGCGTGGACTGTGACTTTGTCGGATTTCTTTCGAGGGTGGCGGAGCACTGGCTGGGGAATCACGCTGATCTACGAGTCTTTCAGTGTCCACGCTGCCCATACACAAGTGCTTGGGCGAGGTGTGTACGAATGCATTTGACTAGGCAGCACGGGGAAACGTTGGCGGACAATAGTTTGTGGAAGGAGAATCCGGTCTTGGAAGAGGTAACAAGGACTGAATAATATGAAAGCTTAATTAGTTTAAGAGAAACTAACTAACTTGTTGTTGTTTTTTACTGTTTCAGGTTACCAAATTCCTGAACACGTTGAAAACGAAAGTGGAGCAGAAGACGGAGCCTGCGAATCCCAATGGGGAAAAGCGCTACATCTGTCCATGTTGCACCTACCAGACTGACCGAAGGGACCTTTACAACCGTCACGAGAACATCCACAGGGATGAGAAGCCCTTCCAGTGTTACATTTGTGATAAGCAGTTCAACCGTGCTGACCACGTGAAGAAGCACTTTATCCGGATACATCGGGAACACAATTATGACATCAACAAGATCCGGAAAGTATCTTCGAAAGGGAGCAATAATCTGCAGTTTTTGAATGGGAGTAAGTTAGGAAACAAACAGCGTCCGCAGCAGCAACTACAACAACAACAACCGCAACAAAATCGTCAACAAATTCAAGTTCAGTTACCACAGACTCAACAGCATGTAATTCAACAGCAGGGTCAGTATCCCCAACAAGTATCCCTGAAGCAGGAAGTGGAGGGATTGTCCTTCGGTGGCCCAGGCTCATCCAATGCTATTGCAGTCCAGATTCAGCAGGGAGGAAATCAGTCGGTTACGTTACAGCAGATTCCGCATTTGGCGTATTTCAATCCGCCGGGGGCGCCTGCTCAGAATGGACCTTTGCAGGGGATTGCAGGTGTAGGAGGCTCGAAAAAACAAGGTAACTTTAGAATGAAAAGGAAATGAATTATTTAATTTATTTTCGCATTATCAACTAATCAATTTATAATTTTTTACAGGCAAATCGAAAGGTCACAAGAAGAAGCGTTCGAGTGAGAAAATGTACACCTGCTCCTACTGCCCCTGGCAAGGAGTGGACAACTGGTGTCTGAAAAGACATTTGAATACGCATATCAAACCCTTCCTGTGTGCCCTTTGTGACTACAAAGCAGCCAGAAGTGAAAGGTTAGCCACCCACGTTCTGAAGGTACATAATAAGAGGGTCTGCCACAAATGCTCCTTTCTCGCGGATGATACGGAAAGTTTGAGCCAGCATATACAAGAAAGCCAGTAAGATTTTTTTGTAATTAAATATATTATAATGAATGAAAATATGAAGCCGACGATAGTAATGTAAATGATTTTGAATTTTTCTGTAGCCAAAATCCTCTTGTTAAGACCGGATTCAACTGTAATCTCTGCCAGGAATATTTCGAGCTTCGAGCGGATCTTGAAGCTCACGCGATTCTGGAGCACCAGAAAGTGATAGTACAATGTGATTTGTGTGATTTCCGAACAACTGATGAGCTCAGCATGGAAGCACATTTGAGGGATAAGCACAATCTTACTCCTGGGATGGGAGCGGTTGCGGCGGCAGCTGCAGCAGCAGCCGCTGCTGCTGTTGGGCAACCAATGAATACGCAATATGTAAGCACTGAAATCATGACTCATAACTGCAGTTATCTTCATTACATCTTCTATGCAAATTGATTTATACTCAAATTATTTATTTTAATTGTTTCAGCTGCAAACTCCACAAACCCAAACCTCGGAACAAGTGGATACAACTTCTGAACAAGCGCTTAATCAAGTAGTTACAGCAAACCATCGGCAATTAACTGGTCTCTCAAGTAGTGGAAATTCTGTAGTAGCGTATCCTGCAGGAAGCCCTAATTTGCAGATTTCAAAGATCACCGGAAACGCAACCAGTTCTGCTGCAACTCTTGAAGATCCGGAAGCCGACTGCGATGAACCGGAAACCTTATGTGATAAATGTGGTATAGACTTCGTGGATGAAGAATCTCGCAAGCTGCATGAAAGGCGGCATGACCTAGTTAATCCAGAGGAGGATGAAGCTGTCAAAGGAGCAAAGGCCGCTGGCACCAGACGCTTAGTCCGGAACTACATTTGTAGCACGTGCTCCTACACGTGTGCCACCAAAAAGATGATGATGCAACATCAACGATCTCACACCGGATATGAGCTGGTTTGTCAGGCCGAGGGTTGCATGTTCAGTACACCTTTTGAGAACACCCTTAAGGAGCATATACAAATTGATCATGGCGCTGAAGAACACGTCAGGTAAAGAATCATTTAATGTCTTGAAACAATCTAAATGATCTAATGTGTAGCGCGTTGCCATTTATGTAATTAAATAAATATTATCGGTTGATTAATTGTAGATGTCCTCATTGCGGGCTTCGAATGCCGTCCAACAGTGCTTTCACTTCACATTGGCGCCTCCACCACAGGACGATTTGCAGTCTCTGCGTAAATATATACCGAATTAGATACGACGTAAAAGAAAACGACGTGCATGACATTACATGCAAAACTCAAAATTCTTCTGCGACCTCCTCCGACGACCCTGACATCGACAGTTCAAATCCTTTTAGGGTGGAAAGCTTAGGATCCTCATCGGATTTCACAGCCGGACTTTCAGAAGACACTCTGGCAGGATTAGGGCTACCGGATGGGCTTAATGAGCATGAGCCGCCTTCGAAGAAGTCACGACTGGATCCTCCAACCGTAGCCGAGAATTCCTCTACAGCCATTCTGTACAAAAGAGAAAGCATACGATTCCTTCCCCGGCTCGTAGAAGTGATTGTGGCTCCAATGCCACCAAAAGTGAAGAGAAAGTGTTTTACTCGAAGAAGGCGAGGCAGAAGAGGAAAGTGGTCGGATAGAAGGAAGCCAAGTGGGAACAACGAAGGTGCTACCGGTACTGGCCCCGCCTTTGACATACCTTCTATAACTAAGAAAGGTAGTCACTCAGATGTGGACAGACACATCGACATGCAGTTAAGCGTTATTCAGCGAAGGGAAAGAGACAGACGGAATGGTTTTGTGAAAGTAGCCCAGCATCGTCGTTATTGCCAAAAGGGGACTTTCCCTTGGCTATATCGAAACCCTCGAGAAGGTTTCAAATGTTTGAGTTCCTTATGTGAAAACCGACGTTCTTGGAGATACCCCCGAAAGATTGGGCTGACCCTCCATAAAATTTGGTATCATGGAATACCCCGTTTTAAATGTGATATTTGCGGCCTCCAATTTCTCCACATGTACAAAGCTGTTCTCCATAAAAGTATGGAGCATGCGGAACTCCCGCAGCAGCAGCCGAAGACTTCAAATTTGAGCCAGGTGCAAGTGACCCAGTTCCACTAATTTAACCGGAAACCCATTTCAAACGGATTGGATTCTTGTCTGCGGCGGACCAAAACATGCATTTATTTTTTCGTTAGATGAGCCATTAAATGCTAATTTAATTTTAGAACCAAACCATCAATATATAGTAATTAATATTGTTATGCATCGTAGATTGATTCTTTTAAAAAACCACTTTTAATCAAATTCTGTTACTGGCGGATGTTGTTAACCGGTGTGAGGTTTAGTTATGTCAAAATAATTTATTATGTAATATTATACCTTATCAGACTTATGTATCAGCTAGGTTAATTAACTGGAAATGGGGCACACTGAGATTCAAATTAACAACATTTTATGACAAGACTGACCCGATATACGACATGAAATATGACATTGGCTCAGTAGAAAAGAAAAGGCCCCCATCTTTCAGCCATCTCAATTTACACACATCCGTTCCTCGTTGATTTTCAGCACTTTTTCTATTATTTAAAAAGCTTTTCCCTTAAATGCTTGCAGTCAGTTTTTAAAGCACCATTATATGAATTTATCCTTTTTATTGTTGGATGGTGGTTGATGTGATAATGATATCCCAAAAGTATTATTTTTCCCAGGTATGGAGTGAAAGTAATGGATGATGTTCGTTCGTATAGGTTCCGGAGAAAGTTAGTTAGAGCGACAGCAAATGTCATTTTTGCCTATTGCTTATTTACCCAAACGTTCAATTAAGGCCGTTTTTAAAATTTACTGTAAAAATGTTTAATTCTACCTGATTATAATGTGGTGATCTAAGACTTTTAATTGTTGACCGTGTATTTCGAAGTAGGAATCGACATTAGATCTGAGTGTATCTATTTATGTATTTTCACTTATACATGTACGGAAGTGGGGAAAGGGGTTAATCAATCGAATTGTTTGACAACTGAAAAATATTTATACATTTTCATATCTCTCGTGTTTTACACAAAAATGTACTTTTCCTGTCATTTCCGTCTGTAACGCCTATCCTCTAGGGAAAGTGTAAAAAGTTAAAAAAACAGATATATCTAGGTGGATACTCTTCTGAAAACAAATTAGTTCTATTGGAATGTAATTTTTATTAATGTTATGCAGTTGTTCAAAAAATAAAATGTTTACGCAACATTGATATTCTCATAATTCAAACGAGCTTTTGGAACCTTTTTTTTTTATTCATAACTTGGTATTTGACACACTCGATAACTTTTTGATTGGTTGGATTTTTATTGGAATAATTAATTAGTTGAATACAGAAGTGAGGACGTTGAAAATGACTAGCCAACATGGATTTTATTTTTACACGCTTAGCATCTAGAGTGGGGCTAAAATAGCTGAAAAGCAAGTTAGAAGCAGTACATTCCTAAAACTTTCGACTTTCACCCAAACCGCTGCAGCTGTACTTTTCCATCCACACTCCAAATCCACTATGAAGGCGTGCATGAGGTCCGTCCCAGGCTTGTTCTGGCATTTAATACTTCGTAGCATTTGAAGCATTTCGTTGCACCGCTCGGATTCATCTTTTGGTGTTGGGGAGGCAATGGGGCAAGTTTTCTCCATCCATTGTCTTAGCCAAAATTCGATCCATCTTTCAAAAAAATTATTAAAATTAGCTTTAACATTTATTTATTAAAAATTAAGCTCTCAAAAGGAGAATGCCTCATACCCCGTTTCACAGGAGCAAGACATCATCATATTCTCATCCAATTCCAGGTCTTCCAAATATGTCGCATACGCTTCTCGTCTGTACTGCGAGTTCGGATTTGAAATTGTCCTCAGGTCGGAATTGTTCCCGAGGATGGAGAGACTTAGCTGGGTAGCATCTCCAACATTATGTAATACATCGTAGGACAAATCATGCAGACCGGTGTCAAGCAAGGTTAGCTTCAGTTGCCGACCTACGATCTCCTAATTCCAATCATAACAAATTAAGATTAAACTTAGTTCTGCAAAATATCCATAATTAAATTTATTTCGATAAAAACAAAACTTACATCAAATGATCTTCCGCCGATACTCAATAACGGACTTCCTGACAGAGTTATACTGGAAATTTTGGCCGGAAGTGGGTAGGATCGTAGTTCTAACGAGACCATCGGAGTGTCAATCTAATCAAGCGTCATTATTTGTGTTCTTAGGTTAGCAAAGTCAAAGGTCTTAAAGTACAAATGAAATATTCCAAGAATAATTAGAGGAAGTACCTTCAAATGAATACTTTGCAGTGATTCAACTGTTTGAATCAAAGATCCTGGGTTGATTACTGGAGAAAGTGGGCCGAGAGTCAGTTTCTCAAGACACCCCAATGGAGAGAAAACGCCTACCTGGGAAAACCCATTTCAAGGTTGACATAAACGTCTTATCTTTATAAAGGATGAAAGCGGTGTATGATTTACCTGCACGGATTCCAAAGGCAGCTCTGAAATATCCAACTCATGAAGTCGTTCCAACTGGAGGAAGCTATCATTTGTCAACCCCCTAATGGGATTACCTCTCATCAGAATCCGGGATAGCCTTGGAATAGTGTGCCAAATGGTATTAGGCGGTGCGGGGATCTCATTCCCGGAAATATCAAGAGTTCTTAGGCTGGACACATTGACTCCAAAATTAGTGGGAAGGTAAGTCAGCCGATTGTGTGAAGAATTAAAAGTGAGGAGCTTGGAAAAGGTATCAAATTCGGGTAATAAATCCAGGGACATATTCGCCAAATGAATGTGTAGCAAGTTATCCTTTATCTCCTCAAACAATCTGGAGGACACTTTCCCCATAGGATTCCCGCTGAGGTCGAGATGGAGGATGGAATGCAAGTTGTCAAATGTGGGATCGGCAATCACGACAATGCGGTTATCGGAAATGTCCAGCCATCGCAATTTCTGCAAGCACTCAACCTGGTTGGGTGCCAAGCTGGAGATCTCATTCCCGGAAAGGTCCAACTGCACAAGAGTGGCTGCCACACGGGCCAAGGCGTTCTCAGGAAAGCGGACTAGTTGGTTCCTAGCCACGTTCATGATTTCCAATTGGGTGTCCTTGAAAAGGGAGTCTGTCAGCGCTCGGATTTTGTTGTCCGTTGCGGTCAACACCCTCAGGTTGACGCAGCCTTCGAAAAGGTCTGGAGGGAAGTCCCGGAGCATGTTATTATTCAAGTCGATCACTTGGAGGAAGGGCGACTCCCGAAATGTATTGTATTCCAGGGTATCCAACAGATTATTTGAAAGTCTTAGAGACTGGATGAACTTCATTCCGGAGAGATGCTCCAAAGTCAGATTTTGGAGGCGATTATATGACACGTCCAGTTCGATCAAAGTGCTACTGATTGGGGTGAAGAAGTAGGGGGAAATGAAGCTGATGTTGTTGTGGGATAGGTCAATTGATTCTATACTGGAGGAGGAAATGGATGTCAAGTCAGGACCATGATCATGCTGAGGCTCCTCCTCCTCTTCACTTTCTTCCTCAGACTGGAGTTGGAACTGGTGATGGATGGAGGAGGTATGCTGAGTTTGGGAGGGTTCGAAACTGTTCGTGATCAAACGCTGGATGTTATTATGACCCAAGTTTATCTTTAGGGAGCTGAGTGTTCCAAGCTGTTCGAAGGCTTCCAAGTTGACGGAAGTCAGTCGATTGTGACTTAAGTCAAGAATCTGTAGCTTGGGAAGATTTTGGAAAGCTTCGTCCTTCAAGATGGCGAGTCTGTTTCCAGCCAAGTTTAGAATCCTCAGATTGATCAAGTCTTCGAATGCCCTTGAATGAATGGTTTCGATTAGGTTCT
>JAQGAI010003209.1:0-11074 GCA_034696905.1 Lepidocyrtus violaceus
TCTGACTTATCTCATCCCATATGACACGGGATCCAACAGAGAAAAAAGTGAAGAATAAAATGATATAATTAGCAAAAAAAACAATTCCTCATAAAAAATAAGTGGAATTCCTTCCCAGCCTAATTAATCAAAGCACATGGGATGGGATGGATGGATGGATGGATCCCGACTCAAACCAGAAGCGTGTGACTTGACTAGTGACGTATTATATGTTTTTTATTATAGGAAACCCATTCACTTTATTTTATTCTAACCAGCTTTACCTAAAAATATTTACCGTTAAATTCTGAAAGAAACGACGTAATTCGCAAAAATGCAAAAAATAAATGTTGCATTTTTTATTGTTTTTTTTTCTCTGAGTTTTTTATGTGGATTTCATTGTCACATTTTCAGGCGCAAAGCCGCACTCAAGTCATCATGTTGAATGAGCTGAGATGTTGTTTCTGTTCGGTTGTCGACTCGTCGACATAATCACGAAAGTGACCTTAGTCTTCACTTCAGTCTCCTCCATCCCATCCCATATGTGAAGTCTCATTAGTTTAGGGCTACACTTTTTGTCTCACGATCACCAAGTGTGAAGGTGAGAGATGCTCATATTATAGCAAAAAAAATATTAGCTCATTGTTATTGTTCCCTTTTTTGTTTTTAGATATTCATGAATATACTTATTTACAAGAAAAAAATTGCATAAGTAATAATATGCTTTTTTTACTGAAGCAACTAACTAACGACAGCTTTATGACGAGGCTTTATTATTATGCTGCGGTGACAGGTAAAAAAAACTTCTTATAAATTACATTACATTAATTAGGGATGTGATGTGTTATGTTATGGTTGGTGTGTGATCCTGATTATGATTATTAAAATGAATGACAATTTTAATTTCCTGAGAAGTTTTATGTTAGTTAATTCAACAAGGATGTTTGATATGGGTTGGGTCCATAAGAACAATCAGGGGAAAAAATTAAATTTAATATAAAATGTCAGAAGGGCAAGTTTTGAAAAATGGAACCTATTTTCGGCTCATAAATGGGTTCGTCCAATTTCAATTAGAAAATATTGAATAATAAAATAAAATCACAGATGACATGAGTTATTAGCCCATTAGATTAGCATAGTCAAACCATATCATTTCATGGGCTTACCTTTTTTATATGTAACTGACTACGCTCGAGTGACAAAATTACGAAAGAATTCCTCCCAAGAGCAAGCAGAAACCAGCAAGAGCAAGCCCCACGACATGTCACATGAGATGACTGTGACAGAAGCCGTTTTGGAGGAGCAGCAGCAAGACCAACAAAGAAAACGGCAGCAGCTTTTTTAAAAATAAAAGAATGTCGCAAGCATAGTTAAAGTTGACACTAAGAAAACTGGTCAAAACTGCAACAAACCAGCAAACAATTTTCGATACATTAGCACGTGCGTGCCAATCTAACCCAAGCCAATTCGAACCGTGCATGTCTAAAAACTGCATTTTCAGGCTTGATCGTCCCCGTCAACATGACTCATGAGTGGTTTGGTTATCTTCAGGAGCTGCTTAAAAGATAATGGCCGATGATGGTCAGTCACCAAAAAAAAATATAAAATATCGAACTTTGAAACAGGCTGAGAAGCTTTACGGAGGACTTATGAAAAATGAAAGGAACTGTTAGCGTAACTGTAAACGTGCTTATGTATGCGCGAGGAGAGAAGAGCATAAAATTCAAACGGTAAAATGGCTCTTATGCATATTGGATTGGCTCCTGTTGTCCTGCAGCGAACGGAGCGAACGCTGCAGTTTTTCTGAAAAAAAACATGATCATTCTTTTTATCAGATTGACTCAAGCTGTTAAATTGGATTCTTGCATAATTCTGCATAGAATAGAAATGGGAATGGCCAGAGTTGGAGTTTAAGTAGAAAAGGAGTTATATATATATTTTTTTTTAAAGATATGATCATTTTCATTGTTGTAATAAGGTTGACATGAGCCGTTTGCTTACAATTGCGATGCAATGTTTGCAAGCAGTTTAACATTGAACTGAAGAGTTGAAGAATCAATATGATTGTTCTTGAACTGTTGGGGAAAAAATTCTATCAAAAATATTTTCAAATTGGATTTTTGCCTGATAAATATCTAAATGGATGATGATGATAAAAGATTATGGCTGTTTTTTTTAAAGTAAAGTAAAAATAAAAGTCAAATTTAATATGCGTCAGATGGACCATCGAAATTTGGAATAAGGATAATTGGAATTGAAAACAGTTAAAGTTTAAAACAAAATCATCATGTCCACTCCATTGTTTAAACATTATCCTATCCACTCGACTCTCAAGATCATTTTATTTTCCTTTTCTTTACGCTGCTCTTCATGCACGAATGATTTATCCCATTTTTTTTAAAACCAAAAACAAAAGCAAACAAATTTTTTTACGAGAGGAAAAGAAGGACTTTCGAACTTTTTTTGCGCAAAATCAAAAAAAAAACAATTCCTGCATAGCTGAAGCTGAGCCTGAGATTGTTCTCTAATTATTCAAAAAAAAACTCCAAACCAAACAAAACCAAGTGTGGAGTGAAGTGAGCGAGCCCCAAGGCTAAAAAGAAATGTCAACTCAAGTCATTACCGTAAAAAAAATACAATCCATAAAATCTGCATTTTATACATATTAGTATACAGTAATGTTATGTTAAAGACAATTTTATGCAATTCTTTTTTCTGGTTTTTAATGAAAATCCACAATCAAAAGTTACGCAATTAAGGAAGGTAAAACTGACAATGAGATTACAGATATGGATGGAGGGATTAAAACAACCAAGCCAAGTCATTCCAATGTAAAAATTTTAGAATGTGACAATGAATGAATGGGAAACGATCTTATCATCCTGTCTATTGTTAGCTCCCCCAGAGCAAACAATAGACTAATTTTCTTCCAACTATAATCCAATTCCATTATTTTACACGATTTTTAATGAAGTAAAAACAGGGCAAGTAAGCAACTAAAAGTGATTGTGTGAATACTAAATGCAACTGATCCATATCACAACAGTTCCTTCTAACGCGATAGTGAGCGGTTTTGTGTAATGGACTGATTGAGAGTGTAATTAATTCTAACCCAATTTCGTATAAAAGTTGCATATTATGCAAAATAGGATGGTATAATATTTTTTTTGCATATATGACTCATGTCATGAGCCTCATTTCATTCAGAATAACAGTTATTAGCGAACAAGCAAACTTCTTTCTGGCACGGTCATGGCATGGCCTTCAGCTCAGCTCAACTTGATTTCATGCTGAAAATTGAAAGGAAATATTTTTTTCTTCTAGAAAAGATTTTGCACTGCAGCAGGTTCATGTTCATGTTCGTAAAGAACTTGCTTTTCGATTTTTTAATGGGTTGTAGAAGCTGACAAGACATACCAGCCAGGCCTAGACTAGACCAAGTGTAGTGCGTTGTGATGATGATATGATTCATTTCACAAGAAATGATTTGAAATAAAATTAACATAGGTGGAGACACATTTATTCCTACCAAAAGTAATCTGCTTACACATGACTTGGTTTTTTATCTACTTTTTGCAGGAAAAAAGTTTTGTTTTTCAAAGGAAATCTGATCATTTTAGTGATGAGGATGATGCTGAATGATGGTGAGAAGTTGAACGGGAAAGTTTTCCCTTTCTTCTCATTCTCACCCAAGCCATGGGAGATTATTCATATTGAAAACGGATGTGAATTCTTTTCTTCTTCTTCCGAGAAATATGTATAATGACTCAGGATGAATGGATGGATGGAAAAGGAAGGTGGTTCGGTTCGGTGTGATGGCGCAACTTTATCCATTTTCATTTTATTTGCTTTGGCTCAGCAGATAAGTTTTGAAAAACTTTCCATGCTTCTTTCCTCCCTTTCTTCCTCTGTTGCAAGTTGGGATAATATGATATTATTCTGCTGCTGAAACTGACTTGACATGACATGATCTGATCGGAAGTAACGTAACTTGTTTTTAAAACTGTTTTTTTTTGTAGATCTGGTTTGGATTGGTTTAGCTTTTGCTTTTGAATAAAGATGGGAACCCGGATATCCTGGGAGCATGGGTGGGTTGTGTGGTGTCATGGCTTGTTTTCTTCCTCTCTTCATCCCCACCTGAGAGAGAGAGAGAGCGAGAAAGGACGTGTACCTGTCAGCTCAACTTTTACCGGAAGTCAAACCAACCTTAACATAGCATGACTATGACTTGATGCAAACAAAAATTACGGAATCTGCAAAAACAACAGCGGTGGGATGGGATGTCTAAACCGGGAAGGAACTTTGACCTTGCCTGCTTAACACTAGTTGACTTCCCAGTTTAAAAAATGATGATGAATTTCGAGTTGGAAAGGATAATGAATAGTGATGGATTTGAATGAGGATGAGTTGAACTGCCTAGAGCAGCAGCACCCATGTCATGTCAAAACTGATAATAGGGGAAAAGTTTATTTTTTTTACCGAGTCAGTCAAGTCAACTCACACTCGAACTGCAAAATTTGATTTTCAAACGGGAAATGTTTAAAGCTGATTATTGCTGAGATTTTTTCCTCTCTAGAAAACAGGAAGGAAGGAAGTAAACCGGTTCATTTTCTACAACTTTCCTCGTTCATATATGGCTTGAGCTCGTTTCATGAATCATTTTGGATGGAGGGGAGGGATATTGCATTACCAATTAAATTTCAATTTCCGAGAAAAAAAGAATCCGGCACTGGGAGCAAAATCCATTTATATTTAGTTTTGTTGTTGTTGTTGCTGCTGCTGCCGTTTTCCCCTCGGGTCCCTCCATCCATTTTCCACTCATTTGTCTTCCCTTCCCAATTTAGAGAGGGAGGAGAAAAGCAACTCATTAAAAAGTATTATTAGAAAATAAATTGAAAATTTTGTAGGAATTCCTTCAAAATCAAAAAACTTTTCTCCGAGTTAATTGTTCCACTGATGAGAATTAACTTGAAATTAGAGATCCAGACAAGGACGACAAACGAAATGACGCAATAGAAAAAAAACAAGAGAGATCCTGTTATGTTTTTTAAGGAGGAAAACGAGAAGTGGTGATCGGCGAGTGAAATCAGACGGAAGGAATCAATTTGGTTGAAATCAATTTTGCGAACTTTTGGAGGAATTTTAATTGATTTTGGGAACAATTTTTCAAATAAAGGAACTAAATTTTTGTAACGAATTTTTGGGAAAAAAAAACAAGGCTAAACGCGTTGACATCAACCAGGCCAATCCAGAAAAATGTATATTTATAGCCATATCGATCAGATCACATGACATGTTTTACAAGGATAAAGCTTAACAAAGTATTCCATGGAAAGTTTCCAGCCTTTCTCCCATTATTTTTATGCCCCTCCACTGGAGTGAAATCTCCTATGCAAATTTAAATAGCGGATGAGCTTTTGAGCTTGTTATGAAGTAGTCTAGTCAAGTCCTTGAAAAAATACAAAAAACTGAAATCCCCTCCAAACTCCTCCAAAGCCAAGGTTTTTTTTGGCCCATCAAAGAAAGGTTGTTGGATGCATTTGCCAAACCGGAGCCAAGCGCATTTTACTAGACCACTTAAAAAATACAGCAAAAAATATTCCCATTTGAAAGCTTTACCAAAAATGCATTTATCCACCAAGCTGAAGCATACTCAAACTCATGTCATGTATGTCCCGCTTCCCGCTGTGAAATGGTCGGTTTGGCTTTGGCCTTCCTTCCTTCAGATCATCCAACTCCATCCCAGCTTGAAAGACTCCGACTATTTCGGCTTGCCAAAAAAAAACAAAGAAATGACCTTATTGCGACATACGTACATTAGTTAGGTAACTATTAAATGCAAACAAAACATTTTGCTTTTGCTACTTTCCTCTTCCACTTTCTCCCCACTTTATACACACACAATTTTCCCTCGCAAAAAAAAACTTTTCATATTTTTCCCGTGAAACTTGCTATTCCAGTTTTGGCAGTGGCACATTGCTTTGCTTCATTATTCCCGGAAAAAGGTATTATTATCTTGTTACCCATCCACCAATCCAACTTGGTTTTGTGATGGTGACTTTTTTTTCTAGGAAAATAATAAAATAAAATAAACAAGTTCAGTTTTATTTTCTCACGACTTGTTGTCTACCATCAGCAGTTGTATCTAAAATTACCTTTTTTTTCTCGGAATTTGTCAGCCACGTCATGTCAGTCAGCCAGTCAGTCAACAGGAGGAAGAGGGAGTCTGGAAAAAAAGTTACTAAATAATTCACTTTTGTTATGTTTGTTGTTGGAAATGTTTTCCCAACAAGACTGGCTTGGCTTGGCACATTTCTATTTTCCCGATTCCATTCCATTCCAATCCAGAATTTTAAATTACACTTTTTTTTCCAGCGTTATTCCAAGGGGAAGGGAGAGAAGAGGCACATGGGATGGGACAAAGAAAGAAGTAAAATGGGTAACTGTTGTTGACAAATGAGCGGGGTTGGTTAGGTTTGAAACGAATGTATTTGTAGTTATTTCAAGTTGATGTTGATGCGAGTGAGTCTGTCTAACCAACCATGGCCATACGTGTGTGGGATGGGATGAGACGATGCTGATGTTTTTTATTTGTTTTTTAATTTTCGCAAGGGAAACTTACTCGCAAATGATTTTGCGTGTCATGTGTGGATGCATTCGATACATAAAAAATTGCAGAATTAAATCCGCGGCTTCATTACAATTAAGTTTGCTCTTAACTGAGAATCTTGAGAATTATCTGTACACCATTACATGTTTGTAATAGTTAATTATATTTTATGTGGAACTCCAACTCACACACATTAACTGTTCTTAATATTTAAAAAAAAATATTTTCGAATGTCTTTATTTTTTTTAACTCGATGATGGATAACAGGTTTTAACTACCGGGTGACCCTCAAATAATTACGCTATGCATCATGCATGCATCCATGCATCACCAACAACTAGATTGATTCTGATTGTATAATTTCTCCTTCGTATTGTTCCATACGCATGGAGGAAGGATCGAGTCCGAGTCACTTCTTTAATTTCTCTTCTTCTTCTTCTCCCCGCTTGATCCAAAAATAGCACAGAAAAAGCCATAAACCTCCTGAAACGATCAAAGAGGAGCAATAAAATAGCCATAAAGAAAGACTCCGCAAAAATGAAAGGCCAACTGCCAAAGCAACCTTTCCAAATTGTACATTCAATGGAATGGGATGAGATATGAAAAGTTTTGAAGTATGGTCCAACTCCCTCCGAAAACTTCGCCCTCCACCTTGTCCTCCCAGCGTCCCAGCCCATGAATGACACAATACAGTCTTTCTATAATTGAGTGAGGATTTGCATTTATATTCATTCATCCAGCCTGTTTGAATATTTGAAGTTTGGAGGTGATGACGAGGTCTTCCTTTTATTGGGATAATGAAAATTACCATCTGCATTAAAACGGCCATTTGCCATTCATCCATTTTATTATTATTATTTTTTTTTACATTTTTAGCTCTCATATGAGCAGTTTACAAGGCTACTTCTTCCCCTCCTCCCCCTCCCACCTGCTGTCATTATCATCCATTCCCATAAAGTGGTTTGCCAAATGGCCCACTCCGCCAATTTTCTATTTTGCGGGTAAAAGTAAAAGTAGTTGAAAATGCAAATAATTTCCCCCAAAACAACGGATCTTATATGGGCTGAGGCGCTAAATGGGAAGCTTTTACACGGAAAACTTTCACCCAGCCAGAATTACTTTTTTCTTTTTCCCCCAAGCGGATGTTACACTTTTTGTGAGGGGGAAATAGTTTCTTTCTCCCAAAATGAGAAAGTTTTTGTTTCCAGTAAATATGCAGTAAATAGCACCTGCTACGAAATCCAAGCCACAGCCAAGCCGTAAAAAGGAAGAATGGTAATGATAATCCAAAACAAGTAAAGAAAGTGTCCACACATATCCCATCAGGGCCAGCCCATGCCACTACCACCACCACATGTAAGTACGCCACATGTGGATCATCGCTTAATATATAAAAAAGAGAAAAAACTTTCTCTTTCCATATAACTTGAAAATAGGGGGAACAAAACAATAATGTAAATTTTTTATGGCTTGCCTTTCACCTTAATATCTTCCCGGATGATTGTTATTATTTTTTTGCGGTTTTGGCTAAATTGGAGTTCCTAATCCGGCTTTGTGGAATGGGCTAGTATCGAATAGCTTGGGAAGTTGGATGGAGGGGAAAAGGGCACTCCAGGGAATGTCGACTTTTTGTATAATTTTCATTGAAACTTTGCCTATTTAGGAATGTCCACGACCTGCCTTGAAGAAAAAATTTAACTTTATTTATTTTTCGTTTTCAGCCGTCCCAATACTGTAAATGAACTAATGAATGCATCCAAATCAAATCAGTTTACTTTCACTCAAAAAAAAAAACTCTCTTCTGACTTTCTCCTCCTTTCTTCCGTTATTTTGGTTTACCTTATACGTAAGTGGGAAGAAATATTGAATATGATATGATATGACATGATATGAAAAACGCGATCGAGAAAAATACATTGGGAATTGTGTCGTAAATTATGTTTGATTTGATCTGAAATGAGATCACACCCTCCCTCCTCAAAGAAAATCAGCAGCAATCATAATCATCAGATCAGGAAAACCGGCGGCGCGCCACATTGTCGTCTACTCCATCATCATCATCATCATCATCAACATCTTCCTTTCACTCTTCTTATCTTACACTTTTACTTTACGATGGTTTTTTCTTCTTCCGTATTCCCCTTGATTATGGAAGTTATGTATTAGAATTACTATGCTTGTTGGAGAAAGTTTTTTTTATGGGAAAGTTTGTTTGGAGCACCAAACCAATAGGCTTCCATCAAGAGACAAGATCCAAGATGGACGAGCAAGCTAAGAGGAAGAAAATCCGATTATGTAACACGCTATCTTACTCTCATGATCAGACTTCAGACAAGTATCATTGTCGTCATCTGGAATCTGGAATGATGTTGGTGATGATGATCCAATCCAATTGCCTAACAGAAACTGCTTAGATTGCGGTCGTACAACAACCACCACCGCAGCAATAACAATCTTAAATGACAGTCTTCAAACAAGCCATAACAATACAAATAACGGGAAAGTGCATATTATAACAGCCTAACAAAACAAGCCAAGCAAGCAGAAATTGAGCAGAAAAATAGAAATGACTTGGGAAGTCGTTTCATCACAAAAAAATTTGTTCAGATTTTTTTCTCCTACGGAGCCCTCCAGACATCATCGTTATCCTTTTTGGTATTTTTAGACCATACAATGTTCTATGTTTGTTTACGTAATGGGGATTCAATACAAATCAGTTAATTCACATTTTTTTCTTCCCATTTTCACTTTAAAAAGGATTTCTTTTTCTTTCTTATTTTGGTTCAAACCAATTTGATCCAAGATTGATGAAGGATTCTAAACAAAAACATCACATCACATTTTTTTCCTCTTAAAATCTCGATGCAATAGTGACGGTTAGACCGACGAGACGAGAGCCCAGCAGCAAAGGCTTAGGCTTGAGCCTTGAGCTGAAATCTGTACATATAGCTATGCGGCCGCACATAACGCATTTCCCTTGACTCAACTTCACTCTAACAAAATCCTCTCTCGATTATATTTCGAAAGCTAAACAAGCGCAGCCTCTCCTCAATCCCAATTTTTTCTAGAGTTTTTTTTGTGCAATTTAGCAAAAAAAAACACTGTTTGTTTACAACATGCAAAATACACTAAAAGAAAAGCAGCTTTCTTTGTTGGCTTTTAATGTGAAATGGATTTAATCATGCAGTTTGCATTTATTTATTTTTTAGCAAAAAAAAGTGAGTGTATTCAGCTTTCATCATATCATCTTTTCGAAACAAACTCCCAGCCATAGCCATGAATAATCCTTTTAACGGTGAAATGGAGATTGATGGATTCACTTTGAAATGGATTTATAGATTTACTTCCATTGAATTGAGCAATGACCTTCCCTTCTCCTCCGAACAGAACTAAAAAAAATCTTCCAAAAAATCAACAACAAAAACAGTCGGGTTTACTTGGAGGGGAAAAGAGGCCTGTTTTTTTCTCCTCTGCTGATCTATAGATCTATATCAGTCGGCTCATTTTTTTTAATGAATTCAGTTACGCCCATTCATTTTTCAATCAAGATTTCAAGATTTTGTCTTATCGGCTCCGCTAAACAATGGATCTATTGTCATATCACTCGTTTTTCATTTGTAGTGCATTACTAATTTAATTTTAGAATTTGTAATCCTCTCCCGAAAATAGAAAACTAAATCAAAAGTTACATTGACTCTCTAAAAAAATGAAATAAAGCATGACATGTTTTATGCTCATGGTATGGCATCGCATATTATGTTTTTTTTTTGCCCTGCGTGGATGGGATATTATGTGGATGTACGTGACTTTGAAATCTATTTGCGGAGAGACCAAAAACACAAACTCCCCATTAGATACATTTGCCAAGTTTATTATTGTTGAGCGGAGGAACACATGAAAGGAAAAAAACCGCAAATGACATGATATGAATGACATGAGGAGGAGGAGGAGATTGACAAAACAAAATATACCTATGAAAGTTGCGTAATCTAATAACAACATATAGCGCGTTGTTGTTGTATGTTATATCGAGTCGAGCTCATTCACGTGTTCTCCCTCTCACACTTGCCATTTCCCTTTCCCATTGTCACTTTATCTAAATTGTAGAGCGAACTATACTAATAGTCCACATGGCATGGCACTTTCGGTAGGGCCATGAGAAATGAGCGTGCTTTGTCAGCTTCCGCCTTCCATTTAAATCTACTCCAAACCCACAAACTTCTTTTTAGATACGGCAAGGCAGGAATAAATTGATTTTGTAAAAAAAAATGTTAATATTTTAGAACTTGATGGGAGGAAAAGGAGGAGGACTGGTTAACGACATGGACAGAAGGTCTTGAAAAAAAATGTTTAATTTTATGTAATTTGTACAAGCAAGTGCAAGAACCAAAAATTACGGGGCAATGAGAAAAATAAACTCTTGCAAAACAGTTGAAGATATTCTCGATTCAAGTTTTTCTGTTACGTTAATCGCGGTAATGTAGT
>JAQGAI010003210.1:0-11073 GCA_034696905.1 Lepidocyrtus violaceus
ATATGAGATGATTTAGAGAAGAGCTTAGAAGAAAAAAACATATAAAAGGAAAATATGGGCTAAAAAACTATTCCGCGTATGTCTCCAGAGGCTGGGTTGGATGTTGAATTGGAGCAGGCTTGTGCTGTGCTTGATGATGTCGTTTAGTCTTAAGCCAAAACTGTATTATGAATAAGCTGCCTGCAATCATGGATTTGTTCCAGGGAGGAATAATAAATTTTTTGTTGAATAAAACAAACCGTAATCTTACATGGCATGGCTAAGCGCAAATATGCAGAAACTAGGTTTATATGCGGTTTTGAATGTGCAGGCTGAGATTTACAAAAAAAAAGTGAAGCCGGTTTAAATCCCCTATTACGATTGGACAAGTTTTTGGAATGATTATATGAAATTTTGGCAAAAATAAAAAATAACCAATTCCAAGTCAAAAGTTTTTGTATTAAAAAAATGACCGGGAATTGGAGAAAGCTTGTTTTGCAAATTATATGCAAAGAAATTGTAATAAGATTTTGTGAAATAAATTGTTGCTAATTTTTTTTTGGCAGATTGGGCGGTATCCTCAAAGGCGGAAGATTATGGCGCTCCAACAGTGCGGAAGGGAAGAAAGTCACATCCCCTCCTGACGAACCTGACGTAGTCAAGTGCACAGAGCGGGACAGCAGGGAAAGGTTGTCTGACAAGGATGGTTCAGATAGGCCAAATGCGTAAGTTTTGTTTTATGCAAATGAAATTTGTTTAACAAAATAATTATCTTTATATTTAACAATTGCTAAATATGGACTTTATTATTTTTTGTAGGGTTTCGTCGGGACCTTCAAGCCCCTCGAACCAAGTGCAAACCCAAGATACTTATCAGCAATTGCCAACAAAAGTGAGCACGGGGACGGCCCCGCTCCGGACCTCGGAGCAGATTCGTCTCGCCGTAGATTCAACGTTACGGCTCCGGACGAAGAAGACTAAACCCGAGTGCTCCTCCCTGGTAGAGAAGCTCCGATGGCTTACATCCCTCGATGATGAAGACCAATCGGACTCCAGCCAGTCCGGGTTTGCCACGTGGCCCTCAAGGGACAAGA
The DNA here is from genome assembly GCA_034696905.1 of Lepidocyrtus violaceus. NCBI lineage: Eukaryota > Metazoa > Arthropoda > Collembola > Entomobryomorpha > Entomobryidae > Lepidocyrtus > Lepidocyrtus violaceus. The sequence continues at coordinate 1,074 of JAQGAI010003210.1, forward strand.
ATGGGTCGGTGACCTCAACGAGCTCCTCCAAAAAGTCTGACGCTGGCACGTCTACCAACGAAGAGTTTGTCAATTCTGCGGGCATCCGGCAGCCACCCCCAATTTACTCCTCCAGTGAAGCCAAAATCAAGCAGATCAGCTACACTCTCGAAGACATCGATGAAGGTCTCAAAGGCTCCGAAATAGAGCTGGAGTCCTTCATAACTGAGGATGGTGGGAGGATCGAACGGCTGAAAAAGCGTTACTCTGGGGAGGAGCCCGGGGACGACTATGGCTTCAGCAGGAGGCCCTCTGTGAAAGGGATCAAGCCAAAATTTTCCTCCACCAATCAGATCTTTGCGCAGTACACCGCGATGAGGGCCAGTGGTACGGAGACTCCAGTACCTGTAGAATCCCAATACGAGAATACGAGGGGCCTCCCCCCGCCCGCCAACTTCGATCAGATTCCCAATCATCTTGAAGGTGCTCGAATGCAGCTCAACTATGATCTTCAAAATGCCACCGGCCGGCCGCCAGAAGAGTCCCGAGCCCACTTTGAAATGATAAGACAGTCCTTTGAGCACGCCGCATTCAACTCCAACTTCAATCGACCCCACTCCTGGAGCGTGTCCACCCTCCCGCATCCCCACCACCAGCACGCACACTCAAATAGTATTGCTATGGGCTCGACCGGCTCCCCAGTTCCTCCAACATCCGTTGGAGGAGGAGGGGGCGGGGGAATGCAGCCCAATCTCCTTCAAAACAACTTTGGAAGCACTCTCAGCGTTAGTCAGCAGCCCATGCAACAACAGCAACAAAATAACCTCTCGATGAATCCCTCACCAATCAACATGAATCCTAACGGCCCCCAGGGGAATCCTCCTCAGCGAGCCCCTGACGGAGTATCCCAAATGATGGTTTCCGGCAACCCCGCCCAAATCTACGGTACCTTACCCTCCCAAGCTCACATGGCGGCATCTCAGCAACAAAACCAGATGGCTCAACAGGGTCAAGCCATCTACGGAACTGTGAGAAGGGTTCCCAACGTCATTGGACGACCCCTGTTCCTCCACTATGGTGCACTCTCCGTGGAAGCTCATCCAAACAAAATCCAAGTTCAGCCCTTCCCCCGACCCAATCAACCTAACCAACCCAACCAACAACAACAACAACTACCGAACAAAATCCCGGAAACACCTTCCCCTACCCAGCAACCCCCACCTTTAAGATATTACGGTCCTCCAATTAGGTACTATAATTCCCCTCCACCCGTTCCTCCCCGCTCCGTAACAACCTCAGTATCTCAAGGAGGTCCTCCCGGAAATGGCGGCCCCAACCCAGCAATAACAGACTGTCAACAGGAGCGCGGGGTACCTGAAGGCGCGACGGATGAGGAGCCCTCCCTCAAAGAGTCTTACTCGATGAATGTATAATAGTTACTTAACTAACCCCAACTACTACTGGACTGGAGATATATTCAAATACAAACACGCCAGGTGCTAATATTGTAAAGGACCCCACCCAACCAAATCTGGATGGAAAACTCACTCTACCGCTGAGATGACAATTTTTTTCTAGATACATTCTCTATTTTCATCCTTGTAACTCAATCTCTAATACAAATAGTAAAAAAAGAAGCAAAACTGATGATACATTAAAAAAAAGATGATTGATGATAGGATTTTTTGTCTGTGAAGAGGAGGAAGACAACGGATAAGGAGTAGTTCATTTTCATTGTAACTCGATATACGTACTTAACAAAGGAAATAATTTCTAGCCAGGAACGAAGAGGATGAAAACTAGAACATTTTTAAATCAATCGTCAACCTAATTAATTCATACTATTATAAATAATTTTTAATTAAGTTAGGATATTATTATTATGTAGTACTAAATCCTATATAATTGTTCAAGATAGATAAAAACTACCTATGCATAAAAAATGATTTAAAAGATTTAACCACTCATGTGAAGTCAGCCATGATACTCGTTTGACGTATGTACCAAGATAAGAAAGAAGGAAATCAAGGTGGGAGAGGAGGATTTTATTACAAAGGAGAATAATATGACAAAAAAAGAGAACTAAAAGCTAAGTAGAACTTGCTATGTATAATTAAAAATTAATTATTACTTAGTTTACATTAGCTTAGCTTAATTTGTTTCATTTAATAAGTTGTTATTTTCGTGATCCAAGCGAGTCAACAAAAAAAATACCAAAGATTTTTTTTATCATAGTAAAAAAAGATACTTAATTATAATTATCCTTATGACACATCTACTTAACTTCCTGTACTTTCTTAATTATTTTTTATTAGTTCTTTATTAAATTAAAGGTAAAATAAAACGCAAAAGCTTTGAGAAAATGGAAGCTACTACTAACTGGTAAAAAAACATAACTAAACTAAATGCTAAAATTGTTATGTAATTTACGGTAGGATTTTTCTCAATAAAAATATTTTAGATTTTTGTACGATTGTTAAATAAATGATTAATTATAATATGAAAAAAACAAAAACTTTTATTACGAATCTAATAAAAAAAAGGTTGATGTGAATGACGCGCTGTCGCCAATTTTTTTGATAAGAAGGAAAATTAACATGAAATTTTCAATATTTGTATCGTTATTTTTTGCCAAGCTTGAGATTTGTGTCAACCGACAATGTTAGGTAATTATTTTTTAAACGACCTTCCATAATTTGAGTTGAAGAGGGATATTTTAATTCTTGTTGATGGATTTTTCTGCGGGGGGAAATTAACAAAAAGGGATCATATGTCATATCCCTTGAATCAAAAAAATATTTTAAACGTGCCAAAACAAAAATCAAAACTCACCACAAATAACATTGCCACTTTGCTTGAATACTATATTTGTACCAATTTGAATCAGTCAGGAAGAAAGAAAGTAATTTTCTTAAAACCAATCAATCTATCTATACTTTATGGAATTGGGATTGATTCATCATCATCATTCATTCATGGGATGATAAGCTACCTACTTATAATATGGTTAAGTAAAAGCGCTAACTAGAGAAAAGTACGAGAAGAAATTTTCTGCTGAGATTCTGTTTTTCAAAAAAATGATATTCCAAGTTTATATATGAGAATGATTGTTATATTAAAAAAACGAAGCTGTTAATTAATCCCGTAATAGATTATTATTATTATTATAATTATGATTAATATTATATGATAAAAAAATAAAGTAAATCGAATCGTATTGAAATATAAAAAAACATGATCGAAGCTATTTTCAAAGTTTGATTTAAATGCATATTGGACCTCATCTCATCTTTACCATCATAGTATTCTTCTCATAAGTCATATAAGTATAGTGATTGATGATTGATGTTGAAATAATTTTAAATGAAAATGGAGACATCATAATAGTTTTTTAAAAGTGTTTTGACGATATATCAACCGTTTATTTACAAATGGCAGTGATACAAAAACTGTAATACTCTATTACATCATTTCCTTCCAGCATAGCATATTTGTATACCTAATTAACTTACTTACCTACATACATTGTAGTATTCACGGATTGAGTTTTTAAAATATTGATTTTTTCCATATCATATCATTTCACAGTTTTTGTCTAAATATATAATTTTATTATTACTAGTAGGTATGAATGTATATAATAATTACCACAATGGGTGAAAAAATTTACAAATACCTTCCGTTTTCCAAGTCATAATTAGTAACAGAGTTTGATCGTGAGATGCTGATTTCATTTTCTTTTTGAAGTTTTAAATTAGCTATAGGTAGTTTATGTATGAAAGGTAGTATTTTTTAAAGACAGATAGTTTTTAACAGATTTTAGCAAATTACAACAGTCGGGATTATATAAGTTTTTTACTGTTTTTCTTTTACCCGGGTAGAATGACTAAAAATTTGATAAGATACGTTTTTAATAAGACTTTTTTTCACCAAATATTTTTTTGCCACATTTAACAATATTGGTCCTTCTTTCTCCAGGAGAAAATTATTTTCCCTCTTCTAAATGATGAAAAGATTTTTTAAATGAAATATAGATAGGTATATAGTTTTGCTTCCGCCGTCGCCCGTACCGTACCCTCTGCCAAGTATAAAAAATTCATTGCAAAAATTCCCACACTACTAACAAACAACCCTATCATATCATATCATACCTTAAGTCACCAACAATGTAACTTTGCCCAACATATATATTTCTTTTATAAAAATTATTACAATATAAATTCACATTTCCCAATAAAAAATATCGATATACCTATCTACCTATGTTAGAAACAGAACAAATTGGGTAGGTTATACACTTTCCAGTGTTAGATTTGCAACTAAGTTTTTGGGAGCGAGCTAATTACGCTTCAAGTTAATTTAAACTACAAAAAAATTACTACTTGGTTGTAAAACAAGTTGGTTCCAGTTCCGCAATACATATTTTACTAACCGATTTATTACCAGCCTACAAGCTAATTACCCATTTCCCTCTGCCTCTGCCTACCAACATCAAATCAGTGTCAAACAAACTAATTTAGGTTAAATGTATCTATTTTTAATTCACAATTTTAAAGCCAACCCTCAAGCAAGTAGATTAATCAATTTACTAGCTTGACTCCTTTCTCCACTTTTGCTTTCCCCCGTCAGCAGAACCTTATTCCACCGCAACAGTTTACTAAATATTAATATTGTTACAAAATGAACTAATAACAATGAATGACTAATGGGAACGGAAATGAGAAATAAATTAACTGGATATATTGAGCTTAACAGAGCGCAGTCAGTTTGTAAGAACAGCCTTATACAATTCAATTCAATGTGCTAAAAAAATCTGGCTTTCTAAAAGAAACGTGTCAGTTTTTTAGGTTGATTTTTTTTCGGGGGAAGGAAAACGTAAGTCTAGGCAGACAATCGTTATTTTGAGAGATACATAATTATTATTACTATATCATATTATTTAACAAATAAATATATAATTTGATGATGATTTGAACGTTTTCTGTAAAGACAGTTAACTCTTGAGGATCAATTGATAATTAAACATGAATAGGGTTCCTTCATTGGTTCATACGGGCCACTGAGGTAGTGGCGGCAGTCCGTCCCCAACGAATAACGACTCCTCCTCCCAATTATTCACAGATTTCAGTTTGCTGGAGCCGTTGAGCAGCTCGCTGACAAGGATGATGGAGGAGGAGGATTTTTTGGAGGCGGACTTATTATTATCATTTTTATGATGGTGATTGATGATGAGCCCGTTATCACCGTCCGAAGCGGAAGAAGAACATTTCCCTGACGATTTCCCTGACTGCTGCTGCTTCCCATTTGTCACAGAGTTATTAGTAGAACCTTTGGAATTTTTGGAGGAGTTAGTTAGTTTGGATGAGTTGCACTGTACACTGTTGTTGTTGTTCCTCACGGGGGGAGGAGATGCGGGAGGAGATCGACTTGTGAACCTTCTCGTAATCCCATTCACTGGGGGGACACGGTCGTTGACTGCTGCTGAAGGGGAGATTGGCGGACTGGCAATGGAGTGGTTGTTGTTATTATGATGATGGTGGTGACCACCAACATGATTATTTGTACCATGATGAGATTGATTTCTGGGGGAGGATTTGGGGCTGGACACTAGTCTAGAGTTGGTTGTTCCTATATTATTCACAGAAGACGAGCCATCCCCACTTCGTAGGGAGGCTTTGCGCTCCGAAGTCGTTTCCAGATGCTTGCCCAAATGCTTCACCGGACAGTTGACGTAGTTGTTGTTGGTACAGCGGTGATTTTTGGTGAAGCCGGTTTTGCTCTTGTGATTTGTGTGATGGTGATTATGATGTTGATGTTCCGCTGGCTCGGGAGGGATTGCATCTGGATCATCTCCGGCGAGGAGAGCCACCACATAGGAGTCCGACAGAAACTGGATGGAGTCCCAGAGGTACTGCGCAGCACCAAGCTCTCTTTTAGCATCCTGCTGGGGAGATGTTGGTTTGGGGGAGACGGCAGACGGATGGCGTCTGCGTTGTTTTGGTGGGGAAAGTCGGGACGTGGAGGGCGAACTCGTGGACGTAGATGGTATTATTGGAACAGTCGCTGTTTTGGAAGTGGACGAGGAAGGGGTTGGGGACAGAAGTAAAGCCGGTAGAGTGGCGGAATCCGAAGGGGTAGCAGTAGGGGTATTTACAGCAGCGGCCGGGGTCGGGGGAGAGTCCAAAGTCGTAGAGTTCCTTGTACTGCGGGTTGGTCTCTCGGAGGAGAGTATCGCCAGTGTGGACGCGTGGCACCGAGGCGACTTCCTGGAATTCTTTACAGGCTTTTTACGAGATCTACGGATTGGCTTATCCATTTCGTAGGGTAACACTATCGGCTCCTCCAGCGGGTTGGCGAAAGACGTGTGCGGAATGACGGAACAGTCCGTGCGGACGAATGCATCCCACCAGGTTTCGTGAGAGGGAGGTGTCTACGGAACAAATAATAATAATTAATTAGTTAATTATCCCGTATTTATAAAATGAGAATTTAGGTGATGGAAGGAGAATTGTTCATTACCTCAAACGCGTAGTTCCAGTTCATATTCGATAACATTTGCCGGAACTGGATGGACTTTGTCTCATGGTCAATGGCGTCTGCTGGAGAATACAAAAATGGGATGGGGGACAAAAGCTCTGGCCTTGGGGATAGCACTTGTTGCTGCTGTGGCTGCTGCTCTTCCTGACTGCCATCGCTGACTGATTGAACGGTTGAACACATTTCGGGAGCCTTCTCCTCCTCTTTCTTCGGCGGCTTATCGTTTTTGACACGTCGAACAGGGCGAGGAGCATCAGGTTGTTTCAGCCTCTTCCTGGGTGGCGAGGAGTCCCTTTGCATATCACTGCCACTCTCGGATGAGGAGGATTTCCGTAGTTTAGACTCCAGGATCGGAGTTTTCTCCAAGAGATGTCCGAGTTCTGTTGCTCTCCATCGCCTGCAAAAATAGAAAAAGAAAGAAAAATTGTTATATTATTAATCAGGTCGTTTTGTATGCTGCTCGGCGTAATTGTGGAAAAAATAAATATTGCAAACCTCTTTTTAGGAGGTGGGGATGGCGGCGCCAGGGGAGGTAACTCAATTTCATCTTTCTCCGCAGCCGTCTCGCCAAACAGGAAAGATTCCGCTTCACAGTTTAGCACCCACAAGGCGGATCTCCTCTTCCCTGCCTTATCTCCTCGAGGGGAGGTTTCATCAGCATCATCACCGTCACCTTCTTTCCCCTCTTCATCCTCCTCCTCCTCCTCTTCTACCTCTTCTTCTTCTTGCTCTTCATCATCTTCCTCCTCTTCTTCTTCATCATCTTTGGGGGAGTTTGGAGGGGAGATGTCTCCCCGAAGTCGGCGATTGGATAGTTGCTTCCTCCTTCTGAGAACCAGCTGACGAATCCTACTACTGGGAGTTCGAGTCGATTTTGGCGGGGAGGGGGAGCGTGAAGAAATCCCATTTTGGTGAACCACGTGGTTTTTAATGGGAGTCCCATTCTTTTTCCCACTACTCGATCTCTCTTTCAGATTATTTCTCAAGGTCGAGCGGGATCTGGATCTGGCGGTGTCATTCCTTCGGCCGTTCAGCGGGCTTGACTTGTTCTTTATTTTGGGGGAATGTTGTCGATCTTCGTTGCTGGAACTATCACCGTTTCGCCGGCTCTTCACCCCATTCAGTCCTCTGTAGCTTTTGTAGTGGCGGGCGTACATCTTTTCCGCCCCACCGGCGTTGCTAACATTGTTTGGGGATGATGAGGAGGATCTGGAGGTGGAGGATGAAGAATTATGCCGGGAAGATGTTCCTCCAGTCCGTTTCTCCAGCTTCCTCTTGCGATTCCGGTCAACATCTTTTCGCTTAAGGGGGCTTAGGGGTTTTGCGGGCGACCTTCCTGAATGACGTCGGCCTCCCCTCAGTCTTGATTTGGAGCGGGTGAGAATGGGCTCCTTCAAGGATCCATTGCTGAGGATCCTCACCCCGGCTGGATCATTGGAGGGATGAGAGCGAGACCTGGAACAAAACAAACAGAAGAAGAAAAACAAATTAGAAGCTTGCACTCAATTTTTCGTAAACAAATAATAATTATTTTCACCTTTAAAAAAATTCTATTCTTATTCAAATTACTTGTTTGATTTTGGACTAGGCAAAAGTACACGATCATTCTGTTCTGCTTTCATTGATCTTAACTATAACTAACTTTTGAATTTTTTTGAATGAATATGGCAAGTGCAGTGCCCAGCTAGATTACCGAAAAATTCACACCTGCTAATGAGGCAGCCAACATAACATCACAACTTTTAGTATCTGCTTGTTCTTCTGCCTCTTGCTAGACTCGACTCGTGCCGTGCCGTACGTACCTCTCTCTCTTTCTTGACAAGACTAATTAACATTCAGGTAAACAAAGTCATTCCATTTTTCCTTCAATGTCATCCCAATTTCCAATTCTAACAATGAGCCTCATCAAGTCATCATCCTCTTTCAAGAATCCTACCAAATGCATTCATACCTGCATGAGTCCTTCAGTCTTTCATACTGCATTGCATCTGTCTTGCTACATGTTAGATCCACTCCACATGTACGGCTACACTACACCAACACAACACATGCGATACCATAACATGTAATCACAAAAAAGACCCTTCATCCCTCGCTCGCGTACCATTCCATATCCCATCACAATATTGACCGTTTACATAACATTTTTTTTTGCGGACAAAAGGGTTCCTAAAAAAATCCTTGAGTTCAGTAGCTACTAGCTACTTCCCAAAAAATTACACAATCCCAACTAGCTACTTAGCCACCCCTCTACAATAACAAATTTTTTCTATGCATCACATTAAAGGGCTACTTCTATTAAAGTCGAACAGCTACATACATACACATCCTTTCAATTTTTTTTTGTTTTGCTCATTCACACACTCTCTAAGCTCTGCCTGGCTGTTACATTGCATTGCATAGGTAGCTAACCTATTAAATGAACCCTATTTACCCATAATTACTATTATGTCACTCTGAGCGAGAAGAGGAGTCTTGCAGAGTACAGTGCAGTATGAGCTCCTATTGCGTAAAAGTCTATTATGGAAAGACAATGACAACTGCAGTCCGTACAGATAGGTTGATATGTATTTGTTCAACTCATTATGACACGATCTGCCTGCAGTGCATGAGCCATGTGCAGGTAGGTAAGCCCCATTTTTTATTGCCCTGCACATTTTTATGACTCTCCCTGCCATTATCTCCTGTATTATTTATATTTAATTGGTATTATTGTTATCGGATATGTACATTACATACAAATGTTATCTTCTTGCCAGCAAAAACATTTTAAACGCTTTTTTGCTCCTCTTCTTCTCTGTCCCCCTCATCTTTGCAAGCATTTTTCGCTTATTTGTTATTAGGCTCGGGCTACTGCGCTCCATCATCATCACCTCCTGAAATCCGTACTGGCTGGCTGTCAGACGCATGTACATCTCCTCGTTCTTCATAAAAACGCGTAATTTTTTTCCTGCTATTTCTTCGTCTTCTTCTTCATCATCCTTTTACTACTACACTACTACTTCTCTTAAAAACCCATCACGTCACACTCATACTCACTCATACAGAGAGAGTAAGTAATTCGGAATGATAAAATGAGAATAATGCTCTAAGGAGAAAATAAAATGCGAAGCTATACAGCTATGACTGAATTCTGACTTTGACTTCAGAGTTTTAGTTGCGCTGACATGAGTAAAGGAGAGAGAGAGAGAGAAAAGAAGTAAAAAAAACTGACAAAAAAAACTCTGACTAAGCTTTTAAAGGAGAGCTGCTAGGAACGGTCGTGGTGGTGGTGGTAGTAGGGGATATCAGACCAACCAACTTTTTTCATATATCTAAGAAGCCAAAAAATATACGTATGTTCCTCCCTCCAATATACCCATAAAAAATATGTATATTAAGGCTTTTGCTTTCCTCCTCCTAAAACTTGTCAGAGGAAGCAGCAGAAACCTCGAGTCTCTCATATTGCATATAAGGTTACATGCTTTAGTCAGCAGAACTGGCG
>JAQGAI010003211.1:0-11071 GCA_034696905.1 Lepidocyrtus violaceus
GCTCGCTTCTCTTTTGTACCATACTCGCCTGTGGAAAACCATCGCTCAATTTACTCTACACACATATAGCCATAGCCAAGTTTAACTTTTCAATTTCAAGATAAAGTCTCTTCTTCTCTCTCCTCTCTCTCTCTCCCTTTTTACTTTTTTTTGCTTGATACGAATTTTCAGTCTATCATTCATTCCGTTTCTCCTCTAAAAAAATTTCGTGTGTGTTGTTACGTTTACTTGACTTCAGTTTATAGCCCAACACTATCATCACTTTTTGTACAAGGAATACACGAATAGATTTGAGCAGGCAGGCAGGGAGCTAAAAAAAACCTCAAAAGCAGGAGCAGCAGTATCCGTATCGATATCTACTTTATAACAACATTCAACATTTCTATTACCCTACATCATCATCATTCGTGTGAGTTTTGTGTGAGTCTTCTTAATTATCGTGAATAACTACTGTAATTGTGTGTTATTATTAAATTCCATGTCTGATTAATTTTTACCAGTTTAATAAGATCCTTTACGAAATTGTCAATTTGTCAAAATCTTAATAGAGAGCCCAGTCAAAAGAAGGGCGAAGAGCAAAAGTCTCAGGTTTTTAACTATTCATTTATATTACCAATTACTATTCGTCGTGTCGTCACCCTTTCAATTCCGGAGTTGTGCTAACCGAACCTCATCAGACGTCGTCGTCGTGTTTTTGTCCTCAGCAAATACAATCCGGAAAAATTTAATAACTTTAATTATTTTGTGAGTAAGTTATTAAGTTAATTAACACAACATTCAAGTCAAGTATAAAAACAGTACCAGATCCCGGAATGTCAACATAACATACAGAACATCTGATAAGAAATATTGAATATCCATTTGGTGTTTGGAAGGGGAAAACATTGATCTTGTGCTTCAGTTAATAAATCGTACCAAGAGTATTCGATCAACAGTAACATTTTTTATCCACTGTCCACAAAATCCAAGAAGAGGAAGGCCGTCATTCTCCAAGTTTTAATATTTAACGGTGATAAAACAGGTAATTGCCTAATTAAAGTTTACCCTACCACTGTACTGTTAGTAAGGAAAGCGAGTTAAGATGAACAAGAAGAGGAGTTTAGTATTCACTCCCCTTAGTTTGTAGTTAATTGAATTGAACTCGTGCTCAATTAAATGATAAAATGGGAGTACTCATTTCACTTTAAAAGGGTTACACAGGGTTAACAGTTAAGATTTAGCGTATTACACTAGACACGATAACCGTAACTTACATACCGTTACAATCGTTAACCGTGCGCATTGTTTTTGCTACATGAGCCTTAATCTTTACACCTACCGATTGTTTTTGAAAAGGTCCCGTGTGGAATTAATTTATCTTTAACTACACTGACACATTCAAAACAGAGATTGTAATTCAGCCAACCCCAATTAGCTCATTCAACCCAAACTAAAAGAAAAGTGAATTGAGTTCTCCCAAACGAGTGAATGAAAATAACGTCTCGATTTCTTTTTAACAGGTCTGCAGTCTACTGTCTACTACTTCTACAACTACGGCCGCACAACTACGGTCAGTGAGTAAAAGGAAACCTTGGTGAAGGTGACTGCTCCAAAAGGAAGTCAAGTTTACATCATCATCAACCATCAGCAATACAGTTTTTTACATTTTTACAGTTTAAAGCAAACATTCGATTTGCAACGACGGCGATTGAATTTGTTACAACTAATTAAATTCTTCACGCAATTAATTCAGGTTAGAGTTAGAGGGTTCCCTTCAAAAACTAGGAAACAGATTTGCTTGGGAGGGTTACCCGATAAAATTAACTACTTTTAATTTGGTAATTACAGAAACTAACGTTAGTAGGAACTGTGTTGGATTGTTTTAAAAAACATCTAGTGACTTTGGCGAGATCTTGAATCTTGATAAGTTCCTAATTTGCAATTGGGATTAATATAAAAGTTCTATTACCTTCCAGTAGTGCGCCATTCATTTTAGTTGCTGTGTGTGCGCCAAAATAGTCTGGTCGCTAGTTAGGTAAGAGCTTTCAGTAATTAGGATTATTAACTACAAAGTTTACTTTGCGGAGAAATAAGCGTAATTTTAAAGACAGAAAGTGCAGCTGATTTTTTATATACGATAAGGAGAGGAAAAAAGATTTATTTTATTTATGAAATAGACTACGATTACAAAAACTATATTTTCATACAGTTAGTAAAGTTAGGTAAGTAATAATTAGATTTCAAATTTTGTGAATCTAAAAAAACGAGGCAGGTTTTTAAAGACTAATCGACAAGACAGTTTTAAAATATTGCTCATTGTGCAATTAGTGGAATCGTCACGGTGAATTTGTGCCAGCCAGTGACTCTGATTTCCTTCTAGACTGTGTCCGCATTACCACTGGCCCGACGTTGAAACAGCGTCGGTGTATGATAATCTTGGTTTTACAATAACATTACATTGATTTGTTGCCGGTGAAGCCTTTTGTGATCAGTGTGAACCATAGCCTCGCGTCATGAAGTCGGCGCATTTAAAAGGGAAGGGGCAGCGGCCTCACACCAATAAGCAGTAAGTATAATCCTCTGGACATTTTTCATCGATTTTTTCATCAAAAAATAATTAGATTTTTTTATAATTAATTTCCTAAGTTCATAGTTCAGTCGCTGCTCATTGTTTGTTGTTATCTTCAATCTTTGATCTTGACGCTGAAACTATGATTATAAGAAAGTCCTTAATTTAATTTATCCATTCTAACCGGAAACCTGCTATCTGTATCTCTTTCAATAGAATTGACGGGAAGGGGAAGTCAGAAGATCCTCATTTCAGTTACAACATGACCGTCTTGATTGGTTGTCCAGCGGAGGTGACAACACGCGAGGGTGAAGTTTATGAAGGGATCTACGTGGCGTTTTCATCAGCAATGGAGATCTTGCTAGAGGCTGCCCATCTTGTGACAGAGAAAAAAGACGATGCTTCCATCGTAAAACATTTTGACGTCTTAGTCATTCCGAGTGAGAAGGTAATCCGTCACACCGATACTGTTGAGCTATTTATAAGTTATCGAATTGTTAAAGCCTACATAGCTTAGATACTGAAAAAACAAAAAGTACAATAGTTAGTAGCTGAACAATGGAAAGGAAACGAAGTGGTTCGACTGTTAGTAGTAGTCAGTGGTAACACTAATCATCATATCATATTTTTATCATCATAGTAATATATCTATGAGCTTTTCCTCTGCTTCTACAAAAAAAACTTATCATTATTTAAGCATTTTTTTTCTTCTAAACAGCAATGAACAGGAAGTATTACAATCGTAGATTCCTGTTATTCGAATTCGTTTTTGAGTAACATAGATACTAAATAAAATTATAGCTTAAAAATGATATGATGAAGAAAAGGGGGTAGGTAGGTTAGGTAGCAAAGTCACCTTGGAAAATGGGAGTAATTATGCATCTACCTATTTGTCATACATGGATCAATCAATAGCCCTGATCTCTGTTAAGCGTTGACGGATAAATTTTATGTTGCTATCCCTACAAATTTAAGCTTGGTAAGTAAAAAAAGGAAAGATGAGTGTTTCACTTTTGTAGCACAGTTTTATACATAATGCTTGGTTCAGTTCTCATGGGTAAAATGAGTCACACAAATGTTGGAGTAAAAAATGCTTAAAATTGAACCTCTATTTTTTTCTACAGTTATTTATACTGCATCCAAATATAATGCATGGAGATGCATATACATAATTTAGTATTTTAAAACGCGATGAAGTGGAGGTGAGGTGATGATAAAAATGTTGAAGTCAGTTATGTATATGAATGATAATCCTGGGGGTAACGAGAATACTTACATTTAGGCAGAGGCAACGGTTTGCGAAAAATCGTTAGTCATAATTGTTTTTTTTATTGTTTTTTTTTTAGGTTCTATCTATGAAGTGTATAAATGCTGATTTAACATATCCCACACGCGAATTCGCTACAGATACTGCTATTAGTAGTTCCCGCGGTGGTGGCATTCGAGACAAGGAACTAACACCTTGGGAGTGTTCCGAGGACACCCCTGAAGAGTTGTCTTTAGATTCAGGATCTGGAACTAATGCAGTAAGAAAGCTACTGATATGATTTCTGTTATACGTACTATTTCGTGCTAATATTGATCTTCTAAAACTGGTGTCGTATCTTATTATTCTAGAATGGATGGGAAGCGAAGGATATGTTCAAGAAAAATGAAGAAAAGTACGGCGTTGTTTCCAGCTTCAATCATGACCTTAGTGGCTACACGACACAGGTAGACAAAAATAAACCAGAATTCAAACAGTTGGAGGAACAAGCCAATCAGGTTGCGCAGGAAATAGAAAAGGGGACGTCTTCATGGGAACGAACTCAGGTTGAAAATGGAGATGAGGAGGATGTTTACTCTGCTGTTGTTCGTCCAAGGAACAACGCCCCTAATAGTACTGTCAATAATAACAACAATAACAACACTAGCTCAGTACCGTAAGTTACCCTTGATTTCCTAAAATATTCACTTACTTATTATGTGTTTAACTGTTCATTATAGCTCAATATTTGTCGTATTATAGAAACGATAAATATATTCCCCCTTCACGAAGACAAACTCATATGCAACCAGCTGCTCCTCCACCAGTACAGTCGCACCCGCCTTCTAATAATAATGGACCACCCCATAACCCCAACAACAATAGTGGCATTGGTAGGAAACCTATGTACAATCAAAATCAGAATCCTCGAAACAATTATGGTGCACCACCAAATGCAGTCTACCATCAAGATCGAAGGGGATTTGATAGTCGACGTGCACCACTTCCAAATCAGTATGGAAATCCTGGGCATGGTGATCTTCGCCGCCCTCCTCCTGGCGAAGACAGTGGACCACGCCCACAACGTTTGTCAAACAAAGTGCCGCAAGACCGGAAAGGTATAAATTAACAACACTTTCATACAATACAACTATAAATAAATTGTAAAAAGTTGACACTTTAGGTCTTGTAGATACTGATTGGATTCTTTCTTTGGTAAATCGCTCACACAAAATGTTGCCTTTTTCCAGATCCAACCAAATTGAAGGAGTTCGGTAACAATTTTAGATTATCTGAGTCGTCACAGAGGCGACCTCCTCCTAATAATCCTCCTCCACCACAACAGGGCGGAATGTCACAGCATAATATGCCTACAAATTCTGCCTCAGGACCGACAAGAAATCCAAGTCCTCCATCTGCAACAAATACGATCTCTTCCAATAAAATAAAGAAGGAGGAGTCCCCGACTTCTTTACCACCACTTATTCCTCCAAATAATGCAACGTCTGAGCCTGGCACCTCCCAGACGTCAGACTCAAGTTCTACAGCAACTTCGAACCCTGCAACCGCTACTACTTCTTCAAGCAGTGCTATGTCGACCAGTGCGTCACCTAGCACACCGAATGTTGCAAATATTTCTGTTAGTGAGAGCACTCCTCCCAGTGCTGGTAGCATGACCAGTCCTGCGGCTTCAGATAATCATACACCTAATGCCAGTGGTGATTGTAAATCTGGAGAAGCGGAAAACAAGAAGAAATTTACGTTCAATCCTAATGCCAAGGAATTTAATCCGGTTAAGTTCACTTCGGTTGGTGTAAAATATCATTTACTTTTAAAATAGTATTTCAGTAATATTACAATTAACATTTTTTTTATGGTGTTGGTAATTCAGAGGTCTCCCAGTACTCCTCCGCGTCCGCCAAGTACGTCTGCGACATCAGCCAATCCGCAAGTTATGGCTACCCAAGCTATTCATCCTTACGCAATGAACCTTTCAATGCAGCCTATTATGTATGCTCCGGCTCAGCAGTATGCTCAAGCTGCTCTAACACCTTCGTCAAACTCGTCAGCCTCATCAGGCGTGACTACACCCCGACATGGCCATAGGAAAGGTTGGTTACTAAAGTTCTTAATTATTCATTCATCTCTGCTTGCTTTAATTAAAATTTAGATTTGAAAATCAAAACCCAGTTGATAATTAATGATTGCTTTGTGTCAATCTTCCTTTGTTCCTACTTTCCTTTTCAAATTAACCTGTACCTATGGTGGTCTGGTATCTGTAGTTAGTTCCTTGGACACGTTATTTTGCAAATTCCCCTGTAACATTTTTTATTTCGTTCATGATTAAAAATACTTCTTGCCTTCAAGTAAATACGATTCTTTTACAAATTTGAGGCCAGTGGCCAGTTAGTGTCTTTTCTATTGATCTCTCATTAGTTGTAGAGTAGCAAAAACTCGTTTATCTGTAGGTTTTTTAATCTTATATGATTACGATACATTTTTAAAGAAATCGATTTTGTTTTAAGTTACCAAAGTCAAAATTTTAGTAGCTGAGAAGTGAAGTCCAAAAGCCAAACCCCAAAAACATAAAATAAATTCAGTACTAAAATTAGACAAAAAATAAGTTACTGTTCCGCCCCATACTATTTGATACAAGAGACAACTTTCAACACGTCCAATGGGGTATTTGGGATATCGACGCAGTTAGGTTGCCTTTTTGAACCTGTGGTTATTGTGCGCCTGTGCTTTTTACCAATTTATTTTACTTACAAATAGGCAACTATCGAAACCGCAATAGTCCTCCTGAGGAGGAGTTCGAGGAGGTAGGCGGTTATGGTTACTACGATTACAATTACGATGAGGGGCAAGGCCGTAAGTTCCTAACAACAATGTGATACAATTATGAAAGATGCCACTACATATGTATTCTTCCTACGTTGATGGTTTCAGTATAAATCTTATTTAAACAACGAAAGCAACCCCTTTTCTATAAAAAATGATGATGGTTAAAACTTAAAATACTCTACGTAGAATCTCCTCAATTAGTTCTTAAAACTTCAGCACGTTTACTTCTGTTTGATTCGAGTATCGTTATTGAATATGTTTGTATGACCGTTGTTCTGAATTCAAATGCATTTTCTAAATCAATTCAACTTTCATCCTGTTTGCTAAAAGGTTTAATTTTTTCAGCACAGTTATTGTTTTGCACTTAACATTAACATACTTTTCAAATTAAACAGATGAACTCGCTAACTTGTAAGAATCTTATTGAAGAGCACCTTACCTTAAGAAACTTATCGAATCTTGGATGGGCTTTGCTTGACACCAACTTATATTTTGCTTTTGATCAGAATTGCTTTCAAGTGGTTATGGTTCTAACAACAGCAGTACGGTAATGGTTCCAGTGTCAAACTACGTGTCTTATCCGAATCAGTATCCATCCCGTAAGTTCCTCACCTCACAGTCAAATATATATATACATGTTATGTGCAATTGAATGGTTGTGGTTAATTTTTGTGAAATGTTAAATGTTATGTTTTATATAATACTTGACTCGACAAACTGCATGCTCCAGATTGTGGGTTGTTAGAGTCAACCAAGTTTAGTCAGTTTAACTGTCAGCATTTCGATACGATGACTTGCGCGTGGATTTATTGTTGTTATCACCTGGTTTTTGATTTTTCATTT
Source organism: Lepidocyrtus violaceus (assembly GCA_034696905.1). Classification (NCBI taxonomy): domain Eukaryota; kingdom Metazoa; phylum Arthropoda; class Collembola; order Entomobryomorpha; family Entomobryidae; genus Lepidocyrtus; species Lepidocyrtus violaceus. The sequence continues at coordinate 7,482 of JAQGAI010003211.1, forward strand.
GTCTGGCGTCCTTGGCATGTGTCCTAATGTCTCTAAACTGACTAAATTTGACAAATTGATATTACCCCGTATTTTATGTAGAGGATAACTATTACGAACCTAAATACAAAAAACGAGGTGGTGGTACTGGTGGTGGTGGTCGAACCAGAAAGCAGAGTTTTGGTAATGTTAACCTTCAAGTACTGCGATTGCAACTTTCTTTTTATGCTTTATAACTTAATTTGGATTAACGTTTATATTTTGAACTGTTTTGCAAATATTTTTATTGCTCTATAAGTTTGATAATACTGCAATCCTATATAAAATCTGCAAACTAGTCGCAAAGGCAAATTCGGCTATACCAAACGACGCTATTAATAGTATACCCTAATTTATTCGCTCAGGTGGCGTGGTTGGTATCCCACCTCGCTCTGAGATGACTCCTCCTATACAAATGTCAGCGACTGGACCACCCATTCTGGCACCAGCTACAGCTATTCAAGCTCCTCCGCATCAGTACTTTGTTCAACAAGGACCATATTCAGTAAGTTTTGAGAAACAGTTTACAGAGTAAATAGTATTTTAAGTCGAAACCAAATAAACTAATAATTTATTTATGTCGTATAGGGAATGCGAGTTATGCAGATTGTGCCCCAAGGAATGCCAGTTTTCCAAACGGAAGGTTCAGGTGGAGCACCAATCCATCCATATATGCACAACTTACCTCCAAATGGAGGAAATGCCCCAAATAATGCTGGTCACCAACAAAATAGCAATCCGCCAACAAATCCCTCGGCACAATCGTAAGCTCCTTTATTTAAATAAACTCATGGCATAACCATGTCATATCAGAAATATTACGGAATTTGATGCATACATTTGTACATTTGTACCTACCTACTGTAACTTCATGCTGATAATCACTTCGTCACCAGACAGATTCTGTAGTTTTGTGAAAAATCAGAAAAGCATGTTTTATCATAACGTCATTTGCCATAATTTATCTTATTCAATATTTCTAAAAAAATATTACATGTAGAATATTGATGACCTCAGTAAACGCTAATTGGCATAATAAATACTAATAATGATTGTATTTCGGATGTATTGGTTTCGCAGGAATGTAGCTCCACCAAACAGTCATGGATATGGTCAGACGCAAGGTAGTCACAGCGGTAGCCACCATCCCATGGCATATCCAATGGTAGGACATCCTGTAGCTTATGGATTCCAACTAGCTAATCACCAGAACCTAATTCACCTACCTTCTTATGTCCATTCTCAAGGTGAGTGGCGTCGGGGTGGTGTTCCATATACGTTAGTTCGTTATGACTAATTCTTTTGTTCCGTTTTGATGTGCTGCTTTAGTCAGTGCCAAATCCGTACTTGTTATTATTTTGTCATTCGTAAAACTACTAGTCGTACTTGATTATGAATTCAGTCTATTTTATTAAGCCCCGTAATAAAAGTGTGCCCGACTATTTTCATTTTCAACAGTCTGTTTCCAAGATTAGCCTTGTAGTTTCTAATTATAATAGGATAGTAACAACGTTTTCTTTCCGCGCAATTGTATTGGAATTGAGCCAGTATTCAAAAATTATCTTTTTTACTCTTATTTGGTTAAATTTTAGTCTTTTATAAATTTTTGTGTATCACTTCTCATTGAACAAAATATATCTATCTATTTATGTGAGTGTTAGTGCTAGAAATACTATCTATACTTCGAAAGTAGAAGTCAAATACTTTAGATTTTTTTCAAATTCAAGAAAACGGGTTATGTTTGAAAGGATCTTGCACTGCAATCCGTAAATGGATTGTTGTAGTGTTGTAGTTCAACTTAGCAACGCCGTTTGATTTGCCAAATAGCTTCATTTACAATTCTATTTTCTAGTATCTTATCTTAGCAAATGTATTTTTTAGCAAGTTGTATTTAGTTTCGCTGTCTTCTTGGGAGCATTCAATGCTTATGTAAATATTTCATATTATTTTAAATGTACACTCAAAATTTTCCCGGTTATATGAAGTCACATGTAAATTAAAATGTATGATTGGTCATTTGGCGATTTGATTCGTTTTGAAGAGTAATGTATAGCTGGGTGAAGTAAATTCGAACACCAGTATTCTAAAATGCTATGTTTATATTTTGCCTATTATTTATTGTATTTTATGTCAGCAGCACATAGTTATTCGTACGTACTATGTTGAACTTGCTTCACTGTCTTCCACCAATTCCGTAGTCTGATTGAAACCTTAATTTATAACTTTCTATATTTTGAGAGCTTTTTCTATGATAAGCACGTGCCTTTTTTCTTGGATCATCTTATGTATGTATCATTGCAGTGAGTGCCATTGTAAATCACAAAATGCAAACGCTGGCTTCTTCTGATGCAATGCTTCAGCATAAAAATGGGAATATCATTGTTCCATCCCACAATAATACCCTGATTGCTCCCAGGCATTAAGCTGTGCAGTAAGTTATTTTTTTATATGACAGAGCAAAAATGGTTGCTTGAAATCTAAGAATTTAATTTTTAAGTGGACTGTTTGTAAACACGGTAGTGTTGCTTCCTGTGAGTTCTATAGACGTTTATACTACCTCTTTTGGAACCAAGCATCTACTTCTACTTTCAACTATTTTTGTTACAGTCAAAAACATGGTCAACCATTTTTGTGTAGTCTATTATTTATTTAGCAATTCTTTCTTTATTTATTTGTAAATTATATTATTTTTTTATATCATGTTTTGCTTGCTTCCAGTAAATATAATAGTGTGTATAGATGACACGGTAGGTTAGAGTTTCAATGCCGAGCTTCAGTTTTTTTTAATGTAAAATTTTGTAATAATTCCTAAAAACTTATGCCGTTACCGTTCGGTTAATATAAGAATTCCATGTTGCTAACAAAACTCTTTCTTTATTTCCACAGGCGGCACAACCACCGTCATCCCACAAAGTCAGTGAAAATTCACAAAAATAGGAACGAAAAATTTTTGTCGTGTGAGATTTTGCACATCAAACGCAGAAAACTATTGATAACGTTATGAAATTGATTACAGAAAAAAAATTATTTCGCTAGTAATTTAGAACATAGAGATTTTTCATCAATAATTCAGATATAAAAATCGTAAAAGTTGTTTTATAATACATATATATACATATACATAAATGTAATTTTTATTGCTGTTCTTGTTGTTTATCATTTTATTTATTATAATTTCATTACTTTACGTGCATCCTTCACCATAAAAAAACTATAGATTACAAAAATATCTGTAAATTCTAAAGAATTCCTTAGCCTCCAAAGAGAACATTATTTTTCACTGTGCATAATATTATTTATTGACTTTTCAAGAACTAACCTCAGATTAATTAAACTCTTGATTTTTAGTAATTATTTGAGGACTTACGTGCATTCTGTTCAGTTCCTTATTTTTTTGGTACATAAATACATGACCACAACGGCTTCCAGTTTATAGACGAGGCTTGTCCATTTCGCTATCATGCAGGTGTCATGAATCAAGACTAAAAATGATGGACAATATTGAATTGAAAGACGCTGCGCGGAGCTAAATTTCATTCGCCAGAATTTAACGACCTAAACCTAAACGATGG
>JAQGAI010003212.1:0-11071 GCA_034696905.1 Lepidocyrtus violaceus
ATTTTTTTAACCTACAGTACTTGACTATGTGCACACTTTATGACGGTAATATGTGTAATGTGCAATGTACTACGGTTCAATGAAGTGGCAACAAGCAATTTCACGCCTCAAGAACTTCATAATCTTTTGACTTGCCCCAATCAATTTTATGCTTGGAGCAGCCTGTTCATTCAGCTTCCTCCCTCCCTCTACCTCAACCAAGCATACCCCATATCTCCCCTTAATTGTAGTAGTGGAACACCACGTGCATGAAATATATAAACTCTGATGGGACTAGTAAAATTAAATTAGCCATTCAAATTTACATTTTTCACGGGAATCCCCTTTCATGACAAAAATGCAGAAATAGGAAAGGATGATGTATGTATATGCTTACATGAAAGAGGATAAATTCCCATTGTATCCCGCTATTATAAATACTATCATTGCTTAATTCTCCAGGGTGCATTCTCCACTGATAAGAAAAGTATTAGGGATAGCAGGAAAAAAATAGTGTACAACAAAGCACATAAATAGTAGTGTTTTTTTTATCAAACTGACTGGAATACATAACATACTTGACCCAAAAGGATGATATAGCACTTCTCATTATTATTAAGATACACCCTGTGGAATTATGCATTCAATTCAAGGAGGAAATATAAAAATGGAAATATTTTTCAAGTACGGCCCATTCTGTTGAATGCTTTCTCTTTTTTCTTCCTTTCTTGGCATACATACCAGCATGAACATGACATGACGGGAGATGGACAATACCAGACGGAAAAGCAATATGGACCTTGCTTTATCCTTCCTTGTCTACAACTATTTTTTACGAGTGGAAACTTCCCTACTTGATTCTACTCCAGAGAATCCTAGAGCCAAAGAAAGGGAGCGTATTTTTTTTATCTATTTCCAGTGGAAGGTGAAATTGTCATCCTCTTCATATTAATAAAAAGGAAGGATATGGGATGGATGGATGTGGAGTACACTTGTTGTAGTTGGTCCCCCTATCTTTTCTACTAAAAACGAGACTAATATCTTGTCCTTGTCCGAATTACTTTCCGTTTCTCACAACTCTTCAAAAGTTCTTTCCTCTTTTTACTAATCCTGAATAAGAATGGATGAGTTTTTTTTTCAAGCGGAAAAATGTTTTTGATGAGAATTTTTTATTCTCCAGACTAGACCATCATAGGCAGTCCATTGGTATGGAAAGAATGTGCACATGAGTATAAATTATAATTGATTTGTATTCTAAAATTGCAGGAATCTTTTGCTAAATCTGCCGTGATCTGATGTGTGAAGGCGCACGTATTCACGTGAAGTATCTTCTCTTTTTTTTAGAAAAAAACAAACCATCAAGAAATTTTAATGAAGAAGGAGTGTCTGGTTTTCCATCTCACACATATATCTAATCCATCTCGTCAAAGTCCAAGGAAAACACTTTCCAGGATTGACAGTGCCAATCACCCAAAACAGACTGATTGACGTATCCTCTTAAAAAAACACAGTTTTTTGTGTAAAAATCCCTAAAACACCTAATGAAACCAGCTTTACATTATTATTCCTTCCCTTCATCCCATACTATTATCCTCCGCAATAAAAAATTTCCCAGCTTTATGGAACAACTAAGGAGGGGATAAGATAAGTGGCACAGAATATTCATTAGAGAGAAGAATGTGATAGTGGAACAATGAGCCTTGATCTATGAATATCTCCTTCACTTCTCTTCGCTTCATCACCATCACTCTACAATTCACTCCTTTTATCCTATCTTGTTCCTTTACTCCAAATTCTCTCCTCGTCTGTTTAGTGTAGTCTAAGCCAAGACCAAGAGCCAAAAGCTGCTGGAAGGAAGGCGATAATGAGCGGGTTCATTTTTCCCCTCTTGGGATCCCATCTCTCTTTCTCCCTCTCACATGATCATCATGATCATCAACATCACCATCATCGTCATATCACACTCCACTCCCATTTTCCACGATGAGATGAGCTTCCATCTTTTTCCCCATCTCTCTGTTGCTCCTCTCCTGCTGTTGATGGACTCCACCAAAGAGAGAGAGAGAAGTAAAAGTAAAATAGAGAGAGAAAGGAGCTTTCCTTTTTACTTTTCGAGAGTATCATCCACTTTCACTGCTATGCTGTTACTATTACTTTCCCCATCTGCCTTTCTCCCGCGGTGAAAGGCCATCAACAGCACACATCCCATTTACTCCCTCTTTTCTTCTTTCTACTAGTCTGCCTAGTCCGTACTTAAAAAACTTTCAACTTTTTTTAATTGACACTATATCCCCCTGTAATATACCTAGTTGGGGCACCCATGCATAAGCATCTATATTCAGTTTGAGTTTTTATTCCTTCTAGGTCATTCCGTGACTAACTCGATTCCACTGCACTGTCATACATGTGTACGGGAGGATTGTAAGTGGCACTCACGCAGAATGAACAAGGAAGGGTAGCGAAGTGAACAGAGTACTTTCCCCACTACTATAGGGGAATACCTCGTAAAGACCTGTCTTTAATAACTGTTATATTTTTTTAGAAAGGGAGAAGAGCTTTTTCTCATGATTACCATTATGATGGTGTCCATTCCATCCCATCCACTCTGGTGAAAATAAAGTACACGTGTCATAAATGGAGCTTTCAGCGTTTAGTCGGAGGATTCCTACATCCTCCACACTTTTCATGTCTTTTTCTGTTTTGTGTGTCTTCCATTTTTCTGCCAGCTGAGCCTTTCTCACTCATTCATCGTCAGAATATAATATTTCGATATTTTCAAACCAGTTCAAATTAAATGCACCGCATCTTATCTTCCATGTCATATAATATGTATCTGTACTTTGGTCCATCTGTTATCAGACGCTAATATTTTGATATATTTTTGTATTGAAGCTGTGTGGTGGCACGCTATAAAGCCAGAAGCCGCATACCATCATGATCACCACCGCCATCATCACCATTTACCACCCCCATTGGAAGGAAAGGCCCCATGTATACACAAGAAAAACAAATAACTCTGACTGAAGAAATGGAGATGGAAACTGGAAAGGGGAATAAAAAAGACGAGCACAAATAAGCATACATATTGACTATGTATTTTCTCCTTGTTTACTCTGGGATTAACTTTAACCAACAAGAATGGGAGGGAGGGAAGATACGGTGATGGAAAGGAGGTGACCTCGATCTTTCATTCCTTTCCCCCCCAAAAATGTATACGATATAACGGGTGAAAGTAAAAGAGCAGGTCTGACTCTGACTAGTCCAGATCATCATCATCATCAGAGAGGATCATACACTATTCCCCATATATTATCCTATCTTATTTCAAAGAGGAGAGCCAAAAGCATTTCTCCCTTTTTATTATTATGTACATAACAAGTGTGTGTCTAAGCGCATATGTCTGCAAAAAAGCACGAAGCTCGGAGAGAACACATTTGTACCTAATAAAAAACAAGTGGGCTTTATGGCCAATACTGTTTCTCCTACAAAAAAATACTTGTCTTCTCCCATTTCACTTTCACTTTGACTTCATACCCAACTGTCCCCCGCATGCCAGGATGTTTAAGCAGTAGCTTTCAAAACGTTACCTCTGGGAAACCACCACAACTTGGGGAAAGTTTTTTCGTTTGGAAAAATTACTACATAATCGAGATTCGGGATGCGTTCCACGCTTAACTTCCAATTCATCTAGTCTGTCTAGTGTAGAAAAAAAGCTACCCGCTAGTTTTTTTCATGGCTTTCCATCATCCATTAGATTGATATGCGGAGAGTTCATCTTGGTGGATATATATTTCATGCAATATGCAAAACAAGGAACTCAACCAGAGATACAAACTCCGCTATTTTCCCTAGAATTTTTCCTGACAAAGCCAAGAGCGGATATGATTTCCTCCACACATATTCCCCTCCTCCATTCCATGTTACAACCCTGTCATGAGTAATTCAGCAGGGGAGCAGTTTCGCATTCCGTTACTTAGTTGAGTATATGCATGCATAGCATAAACAAAATGCGGAAATTCCTTCATTCTCAAAATTCTGGTTTTTCGGCGAACGGTGGAACGGCGGGCTAGAGCGAGAGCGGCTTCCGTCTCTAAATTTATTATATATTTTTTTTCTGTGTGAAGCTTTCATTGTGAGGGAAAAGAAATAAATTTCACTATTTCAAGTTTTTTTAGGCACACGTCTCTATTTTGTTCCAAGCTTGACATCAACTACTGAACGATTTTGGAGAGAGGAGAGGAGCTCATGGAGTCCAGCATAAGTATAATATAATGTTATATTATGGAACAGCAGCATGTTTCCAAATCTAGCTTGTATTTTTCAGCAGCCAACATCCAATCAGTTTTTCCCTGAGATTTATTTTTATTCACGTTTTTCTCATTTCTCTTTTCATAATATTTTTTAATCCCTATTTCAAGTACAAATCACACAACAACAGAGAGAAAGTTGATTGCTTTATTTATTTATTATTCTTTAGAGAGGGGTAAAAAAAGTTCCGTTCCATAACATCATTTTTCTTTTCATCGACAAGAAATCAAATATAAAAATTCTCTGCCGCATCCGTGAAAAATATTTTTATTTTGCAACGGGACTGACTCCATCCCTGTCAGTTTACAAATGAATATTCTTCAGCACGTTGGATCCTGACACTCACAGCTACTTTGACAAGCCCCCTTTTTCCTTAAAAAAGCAATGTTTTTTTATAGAAAGTACAAAAGGACAGGATCTGCATGAAAAGAATTGACAAAATTTTCCTTGCAAAAAAACTGACTGAATGAATAGAAAAAGTCCAAAAGGCTTTTGAAAAAAAGAAACCTTTTCATTTTTCAAATGACTTCTCCTGTCTGTTCCAACTGTCTCCAACTCTTCATAACATTATTCCTTCTTGTTAAAATGAAATATGTGATCTAATCTGTAAACTGCAATAAGACTACGGACAATTACCAAACATTATCTCAAACTGCTGGATCAGCTACTTTCAACCAGGGCGATTGCCAATAAGAACCTCACATTTCGGAAAGATGTTCCCCTTGAATAAATATAGTCATTTAGGCAATCATCACCCCAACATTTTTTTTCTTTTCTTCTGAGAAATGTAATAATAATAAATATATATTTATAGACAAGTGCTAACATATATTTTGGGAGGAGGATATTTGCATAGTGGGTACGGCTGCTTTTCTCATTCTTACTAAACCCTTTGACGCGACACTTGGAAAACATTGCTTGACTCCTCTTTTCCCCTTCCTACACACTCAAGAAAGAATATTTTTTCTGCTCTTGTGTAAAAAAAAATATCGTTCTGTTTCATATCAGAAATAGGAATGTACTAGAGACCCTGCCGCCACGAAAAAAAAAACGGTTTAGAGAAGAAAAAAAACGAGATTTTTTTCTTCTTTCCAACCAGAATTTTACAATTTATTTTCATTTCTTATCTTTCCTTTATCCTTCTCTTCTCGCCTATTGAATCCGTAATCCCTCTATTTTTGTCGAATGGAATTGCATTCGCATTACATTACACATTCCAACAACAGTGACTAGTGACTGTTTGAATGGCGATGATGATGATGGCTTGATGACCTGTACAAAAGAAATGTGGATTATTTCGCAATTTCCTTCCAAATCGTATGCCTTTTGTGGTGTACCTAGTCTACCCCTTTTCTATTTTTTCTAAATATCAAGTTCAAGCAAGCAGGGAAGCAAATTCTTCGCAAAGTCAACATCTGTAACAACTTCTTTCCTTATAAAATTAACGTTTAGTTTTTCTCTCTCGATATTATCCTGAATGAGAGGGATAAAAACAGAAAACTGCCACATTCTTCCCCTTGTACAACCAACCAAAAAGAAATAAAAACAGATTTGTTTCGCATCATACATCTTCGTTACATTTTACAGTTTAAAGCTTTCATTTAGGAGGAGAAAAGCGGGGAGACAATAATGGGAAAACCATTCCGTTTCGGAATAGTAGTCACTATAAAGTCAATAGTGTTTCAATCACACTGCATTCTGGAATAAGGATAAAATAAAATGAAATGCACGATTTGCACAAATATACACATACAACCTACCTACAGCATTCTTAACCCTTTAACTCCACAACCGAAGAAAAACGTTCGATTCCAAACTATGTGGAAATAGGTTTGGATTAGAGAAGAGAGAGGGGGAAGTTCGCAAAAAAAGATGTGTGTCGACATAGATAAAAAATGATACTAGAGCCAGTCAACTATGCGCCGTTTTTTTAGAATGGGGGACTATAATGGAAATGGAATTGCTAATGAGGATTGCATTATACCCTGTGAATGGAGACGATATCATATCAACATCAACATTCAAAGCATCATCCATATTGCACAACAGCCAAAAGAAAAAGAGGATATGAAATGAAATGAGAATGAGCAGAGACAGTATCATGGGATGGGATCTTTGAATCTCTTTGAATAACAAGAAAATAGTCAGTTTAAAGTTGCTCGCTGGTGGTGGTGGTATGGATATACATATCATGCATGGTGCGGTGGCGGCCGCGGTACAATGCCACTTGTGACTTCCCTTGACTTGTTGTGTGAATTTTTTTCCTTCTTCTTCTTCTTCTTCGGATCCAATCCACTTTTCATTTCACTTTTTCTTATATATAAATAAGAAAGTGAAAATGTGTGATCGTTGATGTGATATGATCTCGTTGTGATGCTTGTGTATTTTGGGGACGAGGGAAGAATATAAAAAAGATGTTGGATGATATGGTGTGATATGGGACATTAGAAAATTTTGTAGACAGAGAATGAAACACCTACACCCCATTAAAAACACCAGCCACACGAGGGAAGGACCCCGAGAACAAAACTACAGCATGTGTATATGAACCCAAGTCAGAATAACAGCCACCGCAATGCGTAAAAATTGTTTCTTTTCATCTTTTTCCTCCTTCTCCCTCCCCAGCATCCTCACGTAGTATAAAGAGATCCACTTCCACCCGAGAAATGCAATAGCATCCTGTTATGTATATACCCATCTTTTAACTTTTACTTTTTTTTTCTCTCTGGTAGAAAAAAAAATGTATCCTTCCCGGCCACCCGAGAGAGTGAAATAATGCAAGTTGAAGTCGCATCACAAAAGTTGAGAGAGAGAGGAAAAAATTGAGGAAGGAAGTAGAGAGAGAGCTTCATGCTTTTAAGCATGATTGTAACTACATTTTCCCTTCACATAACTCCAACATGTTTAATGCTGCATTCCACAGTGGGAGAAAAAAATACGTAATACGTTTTAGCACTAGGCTAGGAGTAAAAATGGAGCCAGTCGGTTGAAAATAAGTATTTTTTTGTAGAGTTCATCTTTGCAAAATAAGATCCGTATCATTTCACTCTGTTCTTTCTTTAAAGCTTCTCGATCAGAATGGAAATGGATATATATGGAAGCTATGTATATCATCTAGCAATGTAGTTAACAGAGCAAAGTTCAATATAAAATAGCCTCTCTTTCATCCACATACAAAGTTCCAACAGAGGAAGAACTAAAAGCTTCAAAAGTAGTGCTGTAACACAACTGGGAATAGCATTTTTTCATTTTAGAAAAAAGGGAGAGTCTCACTCAGCAAAGAAAAGAGATCAGAAATCCTTTTTGCTTATTTTTTTGCATCATATAAGACTGATTGTAAGTTTTCATTTGTACAGGATGAAAGGGAGATCTTTTTCCCACTTCGCTGAACTAATAAATGGATCCAATTCTGGTGATCATGATATTATGATGATGATCATATCAGCTCATACTAGACTCTCAAAACCCTTCTCAACTATTTGTAATAATGAACACACACACATTTATTGATGGATAGTGATACGATAATGTAGAGCTTTTCTTCCTCTTCGTCCTCTCAATTTCTGGAAAATCCCCCAAACCTTTATGCGATTTTCTCCTTTTTCCTTCCCTATTCTTTGATAATATTAACGGCAGGATGGGATGGGTATGGCATGGTGGTCGGTGGTGGTGTAAGAACATAACAGAATGAAAGTAAAGACGGGAGATGGGACAAGAAGAGAGGAGAAGACCGCATGTGAGAGAAAATATGAAAGGAGAAAATCCCATTATTGGATCGGAAATCGGAAGCGAGATACATAGTGGCATGGTATATGGGAGGATGTTGTGGGGCCTGGACAAGATGTGGGACATTGGACCATAGGTAGATAGACACAAATTTAATGCTCATCTTTTTTAGTATACTGAAGGAGGAGGAAGAGCCTAGCCAATACCGATTTTGTTACAGCCAGCATTTTACAACATCAACAAATAGAATATTCAACTTTTTCCCACGCCCACAGAATACACAGTGGAGAATTTTGCACAGGAAGTACTGGATATTATATGGAAAAAGATAATATGATATAACAATGATGTTTATGTTAGAACGATGAAGGAACCGTTTTAAAACGGTTTAGACATCCTTTCTGCACCTGTTCATGCAAGTATTATCGGGAAAAATTTGTGGAATCATTTTCTCGAAAAAGAAAACAACAACATTTTTATCAAGAACATCATCACTTCAATTGAATTGCTTCAAAAACCCAACCAATTTTTCATGGTTGATGATAGGGAATAAGGAGATGAGAGAGAACTTTCCAGTTTTTAATCTCTGCCCTGTCAAGCTGAACAAGGTATCTGGTCATAAGGCAATACGAAAACACAAGCCAAATGTTTAAGGATCCTTGTCGATATCATATACATGTAGAATTCTGAGAAAGGTACACTTCCCAGTTCCCATTCCATCCGTTTTGGAAAACTATGATGTTATTTCAGTTGAAGATGATGGGTAGGATGGATGACAGTGCCCTTTCAAAATGACATGCTCATTCTCATGAACCCATCCGGGGAAAAAATCCTAACATTTCCTGTTCCACCTGCAGGATATCGAGTATCCTTTGCGAAAATTCCTCCTCATTTTTAATTCAACATGATAAATGGGAGATTATACAGACATAAAAAATGAAGCCCGTATTATATAGCTCTTTAAAAATAAGGATATTGCACAATCACCAGATTGGGGATGTGTGTTGGTTCGTCCTGGCTGAGAGAAAGATAAAAAACTAACAATTCATTTTTTTCATATGTGAAATGATATGATGTTAGACGAGAATTGAGATAAAATGGCCCCATACATTTAATATGAACAGATAGATAACTAGTAAAATAAAAACAGATTCTGGTTGTGCAATAAAAAGTCATACGGATACACCCAAGACTGTCACTTCACTATACCTATGCTTGGAGCATTCCACTAAACCAACTTCTCAGCTTGTACCAACCATCCAATCCTACCTCCAATTCTTAAGATTTTGATATGCTTTGTCAACAAACGAGAAATAGGCTTGATGATAATAATGACGACAAAATATGAGGAAGGAAGAGATGTACGGATTAGGTAATGGGGGAAAGCAAAAAAAAAGAATTCATCCATCCCTTCTTGATTTTATTTCTGCTTCTAATGGATCCCTGGATATCCTCTTACACGGTTTTCTTCAATTTACTTTTTTTTTTTACAAATTCCTCCACTTTCTTTTTTCTTATCTTGAAAGAAGAAAACGATGATGATGGTGCAAAGCTTTTTCCAGTTTTTCCATCTCCCCCTCAGCTTCGTAGCCTTTTGCCCTTATGAGATGTATGGGAGTGGAAAGTCATTTAAAAATAAACAAAACGTGGGGATAAAAGGGAAAAAACAAGTTTCCCATCTTCTTCCTTCCCCAAAAGCTTTCAATAGTAAGTAAACCATGAAAGGGAACGATGAGGACTGGCGAGGACCAAAGACCCGCATTTTTTTCTCTCCTACTGCCTTCAAGACATCTTCTTTCGTTGACAGGCCAATTTTAAAAAGCGTGAAGAAGAGAAAAAACTGAGCCAAGAAAGAGAAAAAAAAATGTTATACTCCCTACTTTAGACTAAACAAAGTTGATTTCATATAGTATATAAATTTTGTCCAACAGAGTACTACTGCGTATCCTTTTTCTTGCTTCTTTATAGGACTGTGAGTTTTTTATAGGACTGTGAGTTTTCAAGTGCTTTTACTTACTTTTTGTTACTTTGAAGGGAAGAAAAGAGTTGAAGTTTATCTTGTCAAGTTACTTATTGCTCTATTGTAGTTTTTTTAGAAGGATATAATTCATATCTACATATTTTGGGTGAAAAAAAGGTTTTTTTTTTATGATGTTGACATTAATACATATTAGTTCATCATGAGCTCTGTAACATCCACATCGCATTCCATATACCAGTGCCAGAAAATGTACCTGCAGCCTTACAGATCTACTATACCTATGGATATTTATGTTTGTTACGTGGCTCGACTCATGTCCCACCTCCCACACACTCCCTCTCCTGCCCATTTTAACAGAGAGGGAGAGGAACAAGCTTTTTTCTACTCTCTTGGCATTTTAAATTTTTGATGAAGAAATGCTCGAGGATGAGTGGATGAGTAGTGAAATGTGAAATGGAAACTTTTTCAAGTTCCATTAAAGGAAGCTGCTGTCTAAACTAAAGGTGGATGAAATGAAGTAAAGTAAGTTTTGAGCGTTTTTTTTTTCTTTCTCAAGTGGTCCCATTATTTAGTATCGGCGAGTTGGGTAAATTAACAAACCAAACAAATGTTACGAATGGCTAATAAAGTTAAATGTGGAGCATATTAAGACAGCCAATAAAGTCCAAATAAAAAGGCTGATGTTCAATCAGCGTAAAAAAAAAGTAGTTGTTTTGGATAAGATGAAATTACCATGTTTGTTGTCGTCTCGTCCTATTTAGAGGTATCAATTACATGACATGTCGTTAACTGTTCTGTCAGTCAGAGGAAAAGAGACACCTTCATCTCCGTTAGAACAATGTACCCCTTCTTAAGATATACAGCAAACAGGGATATCAAGATGTAACCACCCTCGAAACAATAATGACATGATCAAGAACGGGATGACCATGAATGGTGAGAAAAAATAAAAATTCTGAGAACGGGGGATAACTTTTATGCATCTCCATATTTGAAGTCAACAAACTCATTATCCACCTAAATAACTCTATTTTTTCAGATGATCCTCCCAAAGATGAACATACATCCTTTCTCTTT